>VZTM01018164.1:191403-251508 GCA_013400555.1 Jacana jacana
GCTGGGTGCAGGCAGGCAGGCTGGGCGCAGGCAGGCAGGCAGGCAGGCTGAGCGCAGGCAGGCAGGCAGGCTGAGCACAGGCAGCGATCGCCTGCTGCAAGCCCAGGAAATCCTCACCCCATCCCTGCTTCTGCTTTCAGAAGCAAAGAGTCACCTTTTCCCTCCCAGGAAGTCACCTGTCACCGCCCTGAGGTAACCCTGCCATTTAAAGAAGCAGGATGTCACTTAGGCTCTTGGAGGAAAGGCAGCCACGGGCAGTGATTTCACCCTGCACACACACAGCATGGGCTGCCTCATCCTCGCCTGCCTGCTCCTCTTCCCAAAGCCTGGCACAACCTAGACTGGCTGGGACTCATTTGCAATACTGCACAGCAAAGCTACTCAGTGCAAATATTATTTAAGATTATTATTTTCATCACAGTTTCCAGGTGAACAGGCTTTTCTGGGGGAAACAAATCTCCATTTTCAATGAACTGAGCCAGCGATAGCAGTAAAGGTCTTTTTCCTCCCCTTCTTCCCTCCCCCAGGCACTAGGGAGGCTGAGGTGTAAGCACTTCTGTGCCTAAGCTGCAATCAACTGCCTTCCAAAAGGATGGGTTTTGATTAATGAGGTGCAGAACAGCTGAAACTGATGCAGCTTCTTAAAGACAGTCCCTAATGTTCCCAGAGAATGACAGAGCAATAAAGGACGTGCTCAAGGAATCAGGCTGTTCCTCCTCTTTCAGCTATAGGTAACCCGGCCACCTCGGGAAACACCCACACTCTATTTCCTGGCCGTTCTGGGGTCATTCTGAGTGCTGCCTTATCTGACAACACAAATAAGATTCTCTCGCAGCCCTGAAGCGGGGAGTAAAACCCAACAGAGCACCCGAGCAGCAGCACGTCCCTTCATCACTCCTGTGGCCCGGGAAGGAAACTCTCAGGTGCAGAGCCTGCGTCAGGCTGGCACAGGGCTGCACAACTCCAGCAGCCTGTGGATATCCCCACACCTGGAATCCTGACTCCCACTTCCCAGCCACCAGAGTCCAGCCTCTGTACGATGCATGTGGTTCCTCTGCTAGAAATAAGTAAGGTTTTTTCATGTGGTTGGGTTTTGGGGGACTCTGTTACCTTTACATCTAACTATAAAGCAGCGAGCTTCATTTCAGTATCATACCTGCTGTGAAGCAATTTTTCAAGCACATAATTGTAGCAAATATTGTAGTCCTATTTTGTAAAAAGAAAAAAATGCTTGACTTGCTGTAAGAACCTAAGCAAGTGCTGTATCCAACCGCTGCCTGGTCTAGCAGTTGGCCAAAGCAGGTAGCCCAGAGTGCTAAAAACCAGAACATTCATCCTTGTGTGACTCTGTCTCTAAGTGTGGGTTCCTTAACTCTTCTAAACCCTCGGCTCTGGGAGTTACAGACATCGAACTCAGAGGAAGTTTTAAAGTCCTTAGAATGTAATGACAATTATGTGTCCAGAGAACTTCAAAGTAATGATGTTTTATTTGAGAGCCTTCCAAGAACTAAGTGCAGGAGGCTGGGAGTTATCCTTGTCTATCGTGGCCATTATTTAGCGTTGGCATTATGGCAGTGCCTCCCATGGCAGCCAACGACCTTCAGCAGCACATTTTCAGAGCATTTCAGAGAAGCTGGGACTGCTGCAGGACTAAGCCTTGCCTACCACTGCCTGCACACTACATTCCAAGGTGTGTGTGTGTGTGTGGGGGGGAGTATAGAGAACCCACCTGCCAGGAAAAGGGAGAACTGTTTTTAAGGGAAATGATCTCCTTTTTAACAATATTTGCCAGATACTGCTCCAAGACTTGGCACAGATCCAAAGAGAATGCATTTAGTAGGAAGAGCACAAAGCTGCCAAAGATTCATTTGTTTCTTAGGGGATTTTGCCAGCTCAGATATACATATGTACATATAGATGTGGTGCTATTTTAATAAAGATCCAGTCCACAATGCTAATGTGAAAAATCGCATTCCTGATGAGCTCAGGACTGTGGAAGAACAGACCAAGAGCCACAGAAGCTGCTGTCCTCGAGCTCAGGGCACAGAGAGCAGCAACGCGAGCTCTCTGCACGCCGGCCTGGGAGGACCCCCTTTGTCTTGGTGAGAGTTTCAGTCCTTACCCTCGAACCCCTGGATTCGCAGAATCACCAAACTCGGGGCACAGATCAGAAGAGTGGGAGGGAGTCCTTTCAAAGCCGCCTATTGTCCCTAGCAGGCAGCAAGTAACTCACAGTTGGCATTTGAAATCCATGAAATATTCAGCACTACAAAACTACCTCAGTTTTAGTGGCAGAGTCTGCACTCGCTGCCTCCGCAGCTTATACCATACCTAGAAGATAATACAGAAATAATCACCATAAATACACAAATCCTATCTCCCCCTCGCCCCTATTCATTACCCAGGTGTGCTGTCACACTTGCACTAATGAAATTCAGCCAGTGCTTTCTCATTGCTCGGTCATGCAAAGTGGGAGGGGACTGAACTGCTAGAACAGATGCTGAAACCTATTTAAGGCACAGAGAAGAGGGCACCTGAACATCTGGCCAGGATAAAGGGAACAGCCAGCAATGGGAAGTGAGATCCATGCCAGCATGCAGGACTCCGGGGAGCCAGCCCAGAGGGCAGGGTGGAGGGAGGGAGAGAGAGAGAGAGGAGGCACACAGAGAAGGGATGGAAGGAAGAAAGACGCTTCTTTTGCGTGGGAGAAAGAATAGTTCAAAGTCCATCAGTGGGACCAGGGAGATACTGAACAGATCCCTCACAACAACTGGCTGTGGAGCCTGGTGAGAGAGGCAGCAGCAGGAGATGAGACACACAACAGGCCAGGAAAGCCTGTCTCGGAAGTGCTCGGAAAGTGATATTCATTCCAGCTTCCAGTGGTAAACCAGTCTGGGACAATCCCACTCTCTGCACCCTCCTAACCAGATGAAAACAGGAGCCCTCGTTTAGAATAAAGGGGATCTGCTGGGAACATGCTTGTAACCAACAAACAGCTTTGGCACTGGGCTGCAAAAATGGAAGTGTTATCCAAAGGATCAGCTGTGTTGGGATCTATGGAAAGGAGTTGCAGGCTATAAGAAAATAAACCTCCCAGATTTTCAGAACGTTTAGATGTCTTGCAAAAGCTGGAAAACCTCACTGGAGCAAGAAGCTAAAATTCAGAGCTAGAAAGAGATTGATTAGCATGAGCATCTTCCCACCAGACCTGTAATATTCCCCTCAGAGAGCAGAGATCTGAACAGAAATATAAAAATAGAGACAGGTAACCAGGTACGAGGCCGTGAGGAAGAGTAATTACATAGAACCTGAGAAACTGCTGAGATTGGAGCAACTGTATGGTTTAGTTACTATTACTTTTAGTTTACAAAGTACCTACGTTTTTGCATTATGTCTAAAATCTACCAATGAATTTTCCAATATTCACACTGAAATGCTCATATTGAGTTTGTATCTCAGACCTCAATAAAATTTGCTTTCCAAATGCCTTCCATCAAACTTCTATTTAAAAACTGAGCGCTAGCTTATTTTTCTGCCCTCATCTGGAATTATTAGACAGCATGGGGAGGTTTGCTCAAACGGGATCAGTTCAGTGACTATCAAATGACTCTCTCTCAAAATAGCGCCTTTCACCAGTATTTAATGAGCTGTGGCTTCACAAAGAATAATGGCTCCCTCTTCACAAGTCTGTCCCCGCCGATGGGGCTTCTGTCTACGTGAACTGCACTATTTTCCATTAGCAGGCAGTGCTGGGTTTGATGGGAAATGTGCTATTGTCTCCAACACCAGGCATGGAGAAAAGCCCCAACTTTTCCAAGTCCAGGCTCTGCTCTCATTGATGTGCCTTCTGCCAGGGCTGACTTTAACCCTTTCTCTTCCTCAGAAAGTGAATCAAATTGGAGGTTTCACCGATCATGTTGGTGATGCAACTGCAATCCAAAGCTTCACAGCCACACCACCTGTCAGAAACCCACACAGCTCTGATTTAAGAACTCATAACCCTAATGGATGTGTCTTAACAATATCTCCCTGCAGCAAATTGCTGAAGAGAGGCAGAAGATTTAAACATTTGAAAGGAGAGACTAATTAGAAACAAGATGCTCTGTGAGCAAAACAGCTTTGGGAGAATTGTCCCATAGATTCATGCCTTGTTACTGGAGTCTCCCATGTCTAACGTGCAGGATTCAATACAAACTTTTGCTCTGTAATTCCTAAATGTACTGTCCTGTATGGACTCCTTGAAGTGTAGTCATTTATTGGTGCCAGGGCCGTAGGCTGCAGCAGCTTTGAGCAGGAGACCCTCAGAGGTCCCTCCCCACCTAAATTATCCTTTAATTCTATGACTCTCAGACTCAACAGGAATTCTCTTTATTCCAGCTGCCTACTTTCACAAACATGTAGGAAGATACTCCGTCAAAAATTTTTAAAACCATCCAACAGGTTGAAATATTAGTAGGAGGGACCTGACAGACTGAGGGATACAGAGCAGGACTGCCTAAGCTTCATTTCCTCAGGTAAGCAGCTAAACATAATTTCATGACAAACTCAGACATTTTCAGGCTTATTCATGATTTCTGGACTCCTGAAGCTAGCAAAATTGCAAAAACAAGCTGAGCCAGCCCATCCAAAGGACACGACAGTGGAAGACTGTCCAGCAGAGGATCCCAGTTACCCCTTACAGATAACCCTGGCTGCACTGCTGCCCACAGGGGGATGGTTCAGGTAGTTATCCCTCCCACTCAGCCACTTCACTGCAGCAGCATTTCACTGCCAATAAGAACAGGGCCAAAGGTAAGGGAGATGGAGTATTTGTCTGCATTTCATTCCTCTACAAACAAGCAACCCTGGTAAGCCAGTCTGAGTCCTCAAGACACTCCTATTATCTTGCAAGAGAAAGGAGAGATTTGTGCCACGGCCACCGCTGTTGCACAGCAGCCCTGCCGGGTGCCTCAGTGAGCCAGCAGAGGGAAGAGGCCTCAGTTGATAAGGCTACAAATAATCCTGGGAGATTCAAAGAAAGGCCTCCTCTCTATGGGCTTTGCTTTTAGAAACCCAGCCCTTCAGTGCTGCTGCGTGTAACCCACTCAGCACCAGAAAGATCCTGTGGTTATCCCAAATCTGGAGACTATTTCCCAAGTTTGCACACGCCTATGTCTACACATGCACGTTTGTGTTTCTGCTGATCAAGCCCTCACCTCAATGCTAGATCAAACAAGCACCTCAAGGTCCAGTTTGGGCCTCTGTCATTTCTTACTTTTGTTTAATTATAAGTGTTACTGAAGCATCTGGAAAATTCTGTTGCTACCAAAGCCCCAGCAGAGGAGGGTAGTCCAGTCCCAGTCTAAAAAGAACAGAATACAGCAGGAGAGTAAACAATCTCATGGTCTTCAAATGCCAGTTCAGCACCAGGCACTTCCTTTTTGTGTGTTTAGAGAAGGCTTTGTTGAGAGGAGCTAGAGCAGGGAGAAAAGACAAAGAAGGGTGGTTCCAAAACAGAAGAAAAGAAACTAAGGACATGGAAAGAAAGCAGGGAGAGAACTGTCTCCATTGCATTCACCTTTCTCTATGACAAAATCGTGCTGCAATGCCGCCGTTAAGGAAGGCATGAGTTTCCCATATAAGCTGCTTTATAGTCATTCCTGTTCTCAGCCAATTCAGCTGACATTCTGAAAAGCTGATCTTTACCAAAAATGGATTTTGAAAGTTAAAGCAAACTGCTGGTTTTGGGAACAAGAAGGTTGTATGTGTAGAAGAGAAAAATGAGGAGCCAATGTCTTACCCGAATGGCTAATGATAAAATGAGAGTTGGCCTTCCTAATAGTGCTGTACACTCGACTAACATTAAATAGCCAGTAAACCCAGAAGGGTGGAGGCTTTGCCTCTCCTTTCCTGGATGGTCCATGCCAGCCACATCTATTCAGCCTGTGTGCTCCTCTTCTAATGAGTATCTGTCATGCAGGCATCTCCCTAATTCTTAGGCACACAGACTAACCAACTTCTTACCTTCCACGGTGCCACACAAGCTGGCCCAGTTAAACAATGTCAGATGCTGAGATGGTGCTGGAGCTGAGCTGCAAGACCTTTTCGGCTCAGCACAGGGTAGGAGTGACCAGTCCTGCCTCACGCTGCTGCAGCTCTAGAAGTCGTCCACCCAGGGACTCCCCATTGATTAATTTTCACAGCCTGTGCTTTCATTTGTTTTCAACACTTTGCTGACCTTTGTGTAAGAGTTTAAACAAAGCTCTACAGACACCTGAGGCCATCGCCTTGATAGTATCAGTTCATCATTGGATAAATCTGTCTCAGCGGATGGTAGTCTTGTGTTTGCACGTGTGTGTTTTTGTGAGGGAGGAGGGAACCCGCTCACCTGGCTCTTCTGTGAATGCTGGAGCTTTCTTCAGGGAAATCAATGAGAAAACTTCACGCTGCATCTAATGTTACTGCTCTGTGCTATATAATGCAAAGGGATGACAATACACAGCAGCTCCAGATGCTGCTTCCTGGACTCTTAATTAAAAAAAAAAGCTTAAATCTTTATGAGCAAGTTCTGGATGATGTGATAGTAAATGCAGCCCCACACACGGCCGACATGTGGTGAGATGATGGGGAGAAGCAATTTGTGGCTAGTTGATTTTGTCAGCGTTTCCCTCATGGCTAGGCTGCTTCCTGCTCAGCAGGCAGGCTGGCCTGCAGTCCCTGGAAAGCCACCAGGACAGAGAGGTTGAGTGTCCCACTCTGGGCTTGGTGGGCCCCCCAGGCTGCAAGACAGACCACCTCTGAGCACCCGTATCCTTTGCTGGGTCTGGCATAAAAGACTTGCCTGACATAAACCAGGACATGTGTCCATTTAGTTTCCCAGGTTAGACATATTCCTACAGTTCTAACAGAAAGTTACTAGAAAAATGTACTTATTTCTGCTTGCTGCTTCTGTAAAAAACCTGTACAGATATACATACACATATATAAAGTAGTTCAGCAAAGCAGACCGAGCCATTGCAATCATCCTCTCCTCCTACTCTCATGGAGGGATGTCAGACTAAACAGCACTCTGAGCTGGTGAGATCTCAGCGCAGACTGTACCCCAGAGGAATCACTTAAGGTTAAGGAACAACAAATACCACTTCTCCCCTTCTGAGCAACCTCATGTCACGGTGGATGCTCGACAGGCTGCTGTTCAGAGTCTGGGTGAAGTAAAACCGTATACGCTATCAGCCTGTGCTTGTTAATTCTGGTTTTGTTTGTCACCGATCTGCAAACCCCTTCACAAATCCCTGCTGCAGTGGAGCAACAGACTTCTGCTCCCTTACATTTGCAGGTTTCACTTCACAGGATTAAGTGACAGGATTTATTTAGAAACGCGTGGTGATAAAAATAGTCACTTCGTGAGTAATGGGGGGAAAAGCTCACAATTTCGTTGTTGCTTTTTTAAATTCAAACTTCTCAGTAGGGGAAGAGGTTCATATCAGGTGTTTGCCACCCACACTCTTCAGTACTAGGGAATGCTTAACTTTTTCTAGCAGGGGGAAGATTGGAGCGGAATAAATAGGGAATATTGAGTCTTGATCTGAGACCTACAGAACCTGAGATTTCCACTGACACGGAATTCCTTAGAACATCTTCCTGGGACTTGAACCAGCCTGAAGATCCGACTAGCTTGCTTTTCACAAGAGGCAGACCTCTGGCAGTCCAAGCTGGCTATAACATGTGCCCCCCACCCGTCCCCCTACTCCGTGCTCTACAAGAGGGTGTTGTCAGAGCTGCTTTGGTGCTTCTGCTCTTCCCCTTTTACTGGAAGGCCTTCCGGTGTAGAAGGCACTCAGGAGATGGTTAAACGGTACGCAGGACTGGCTTTGCTGCCTGGGGTCCACCTTAGCACCAAGTCTAAGCTGAAGAACCTGCTCAGTGGAAAAGAACTGGAAGCCATACTTTAACAGAAACGGTCCTGGGAGCTTCATCTTTTTTAGTTAAGCAAAAGGAAGTATAAGTAATTATTTGATAATAATCTGTAAGTACCCGCATGGAGAGGTGGAGACCTGAACAGGGAGGAATCCTCACAGCAGCAGACACAGCCGCAAAAGCGATGCTGCCTGGAAGCTACACACAGCCCGGCACAGAATTAACTTAATAATTTTTAATGTTGAGGGCAACTAACCTCTAGATTAACACCAAGTTTTTTGTAGATTCTCTGCCACAGGAAATCTTTAAAACAAGATTAGATATTATTTTGTAAAAGATTTGCTTTAGTTCAATCTCAGATACTAGATTGGAATCTGCAATTAATAAGGGTTAGTCCTAGTTCATGCCACGCAGGCGGCTAGAGTAAACGTTAATAATGTTCCTTTCTACCTTAAAATCTGCAAAACTGGAAAAGCAAACGACCAGTAACAGCAGCTAAGATGCTCACACCCTTTTCTGGCCAGTATTCTGTGATTCTGAATATGCTGAACTGCCCACATCCCAGCAGAAATCCCCAAAGAGCCCCACTGGCACTGTTCTGCTGTGAAGCTTGATCATTTACTTTTACCATCTGTTCCTGTTGTCCATCCAACTACCCACACGTGCGTTGTCTACCCAACTACTCACACGTACTAGAACCTTCCCTGGTCCTCTTTGGCAGCTTAGTTTCTGCAAAAGCTTATTTGCAGAAGCCTTTTGAAAGTTCAAAAGGACCGTATAACTCAGATCTGGAAACTATGAGGGCTCTCCTTTACAGAAGCCACTTTGACACTTCCCAAGAAGTCTGATCTAGATCATATTTATCAACATTCATATCCTGTAGGAGGTTTCTGGTTCTCAGCGGATCAGGATTCTGGTTTTAGTTATAGTGATCTATTTGACTCTTAAAGATTTCCTTCTAAGCTGGGAAAAATAGTTAGGCATTCACAGATTTTGTTGTGCTGCACTTTTAGGAGGATCGTAGCCAAGTGCTGCACGTGTCCTTTATACACCCAGTATTATAAACCAGAAATGGACTGCTATTTCTTCCTTTTTAAGAACTGCCACTACTATTGCCACAACACCCACCTGGCAACACGATACTGACTTCACCTGATTTGCAATATCCCAGTTCCATCCCACCAACACCTTCTGCAAGCATCAACCATCGCTCATACACACACTGCTCCATACTCGGAGAGGGAAATTTCCCTGCAGAGCAGAACTGCAGGAAGAATAGGCACCTGATTGTTCAGTTGTGTAAATCCTAGTCTGCACAGGTGCGTATCATGTAGCTAGTGAACTGTGCATTGCTTGTTTGATCCAGCATACAGCAGAAAGCGTGCTTACTATCGAGCCTTACCCCACCGCACAGCTTTGCAAGTCAGCCAAGATCTCTCAATGCTCCTCTGGTTGAAATCATACCATCCTCCCTACTCAGCTCTGTTTTGCTTACACTTCTGATACTTTTCAGTGCCAGCTCTGGCACTCTGATTAAAATCAGCCTGGAGGGGAACTGTTAGTCACATGTGCCTGAAGCTGAGATAGTACCTTTCCTTCCTATTTCTTTGCTTCTCCCATACTCCTGATGGAGCTCCTATTATGCCTACATGAAAAAAGACAGCACCATATGGCCTTTGGGTCATTATCCCCTGAGGGTTCACACACTTCTCAGATGCTTATACCCACATGAAAAGGGAGTATGCACAGGGTATTGAGTTTTGTGGGCTGAGTGCTGAGAGTTTCTCCCAGGTTGGACCATCACAATCCCAGTTTCAATGTGGTTTTGCTTCAAAGAAAGGCACAATGGATTCTCTGGGGGTGTCTCTCTGCGTCTTGCAGGTACCTTGCTGGGAGCGTTGGCAGTGTGGCCCAATGGTGAATCCAAATGAAAGCCCACAAATGGTAAACTTTGCAGGTGCATAACATCCATTCTCCTGCAGAAAATGAAGGCAACCTAATGAGGTTTCCCAGTCTGTGTAACTATACTGCATGGATTTCCAAATGCAATGAAGTCAGCTTTTGCATTTCATGTTTTATTAATGCCTTGTAGCTAAGTAAAATGACTAATAAACTGGCATTTTACAGAACTGGATGGAGCCATTCTGAAGACTGAATAATAACTAACCATTCATTTACTAAGTTCCCTCTAGCAGTTTTTCAGTACACACAGAATGAAAATCATGGAGCTACTGAAATGAGTTCACTCTCCTTTGCACCAAATAGGATGCTTACTACAGGGGCACAAATTCACTTCAGCACCTTCTCTCTAGTTTCTGTGTAGGGAAAGGGAGGAAAAACTGTTACCTTGCCCAGATTACCACAAGAGTCGGTGCTGGACCCAGACTTTAAAACCTGTAGCAGCCCTGCTGTTGCTTCCTAATCATTAGTCACCATTCTGCAGCACACTGCAACAGAAGAAAGTTAACCAGTTAAAGGTTCCTCCAAATCAGTTTGAGGGGCTCTTATAAATCTTTGCTTTCATTTCCTTGGTAGTTCCTCTGTATAAAGAGGCCAAAGAGAGAGGGTTTCCTGAAGCAGGGAAAACCAGACAGAGGTGCTCTTAGATCTGTGTTTGCCCTGGGTGAGACAAGGATATTCACTGCTGGGACAATGCCAGTCACCAGTATCTTCCTCTCTACTAAGAAGAAAACCGTAGGTACTGCTTAATTTTCTAAGGAAGGCACATTTGTCCCATATCACGCTGCCAGCCTGTGTGACTGCTGACTGAAGCAGGAGATGAAGTAAGTAAGATGCTCACTATGAGGAACGTGACAGATGCCACCAAGCCCTCTCTCAGCAAAGCAGTAGCAGGCCAGGCACTAAAAGATGGGATTTCCTAATTCCTCAGTCCATTATCAGCCCATCAGAACAAGTTATTTCTCTCTACTTGTGCTTGTCCAACACTGCCTTTTAAACCAAAATCCAGCTGTTGCCACTGAACTCAAAGCAGTTTTCATTAAGCCCTTCTCTAACTGCATTCCAAAATACAGATGTTTCCACTGAACCTGATCTACCAGCTGCCACCACCACTGAAACTGGAACAGCCTGCTTCAATCTCCATCAACATATGAATGTTCTAAGGAGACATCTCTGACCAAAAAAGAAATCCCAGGCTGGAACTTTAGGGCTAGATAGTCTCACTTTTTTTGTTTGCTTTTTTCCTATGTATGAGAAAAGAGGTAACAATGCAGTAGACAAGAGACTGTACTGCATTATTCAAGAGGACTTATTCACCTCTGATTCCTGTACTGCAAATAGCACATCCTGGCAAGTATCTGATTAGGAACTGGAAGTTTTTGTAAGACAAATAGAGCAAGACACAAGACTTCTAGTAAGAAAAGGTGGAATGCATTGTCATTTCAAGGTTGTTTTCCATCTCAATACCAATGAACAATGTCCCAGGCAGAGTCAGCTCCGGTCTGTGAGCCTCCACCAACAGCCCCCTGGGCTCTCTGCTTCCATCCAGCTCTACATACCATGGGCCACTCCTGCAGATGAACATCACGGACTATATCCTCTATAAATTGATGTGGCAGCTGATGTGAAGACACACAATCCGAGAGCCTTCCAGAGGTAAGAAAATGGGGATCCTTCACAGCCTGTGCAGCACTCAGCAGGCAATGGGAATCGTTAGGTTTGGAGGCAGTTGTTATCTTTGCCCTTGACAGAGGTCAGTCTGGAAACACTAGAGGTGAGGTGAGTGCTTCCCAGGAGAAATGGCAGCACATGTATGGCATGGATTTACACTTGCAATTCCAATAACTCTGCCTTCTTGAGTTCGACCCTAATTGCGGTGTGCCTCGCTGATGACTTGGAGCATTTGATTTACTGATCTTATTTTACTCTTCCTGCAATTTCACCTCTTTGATCAGATCTTGCCAGCAGGTTTTCATTACCAAATAGGTGGGTTTTTTAAGTAGCGCAATTGCAAGTCATCATCATAAATATCAATCTTCATAACTCATCCGAGCACTCTATGTTCTTAGAATGTCGTGTGTCAGGATTCTGCCGCAGAGAGAAACCCCCACCTGCGTGGCTGCCAGCTTCTCATTCCTTTATTGATTCTCCCCTATTTGCTGTAATTGAGTTTTTATACTCACCTTGTTCTTCAGTACATAAATGCCTATCAGAGACAAGGAAAGAGAGACAGACCAGGGACTTCCACCTCTCATCACCTCTCAGCAGAAGAGGGTGCTGTGCAACACTGATTACAACACATCTTCAGTGACTGAGGCAGTTAAGCTGAGCAGTGCCCAGCCAGGTATCAAACACGTACTACTCACATGCCAGCAGGTGACTGTAGGAAAAAGCTGATATTCCTTATTTTCCACTGGATAGGGAAGGGGAAGGGAATAATCTGCAATTTTCCAGCACTGACTCATCTGTTCCGAGTTGCCTGTGTCAAGGCAAGCCTTAAAGGGAACTTTTTGTTTATTACACTGGACTGCAGACAGTCTCTGGCACACATCACCTCTGAAATCCTTGCATGTTTAAAATCCACATTCCCCTTTAATTTAATATGGGCTCGACTATATCTATAGGTAAGCATTTGCAGGTGTTTTAGGATTCATCCTTAGCAGCCAGTGCAGCCTCCCTACTATTAGCACTTTTACTCCATGACCCCAGTCTCTGCTGGGGCTGTAGTTACACAGATCACACTGCTGTCCCAAGGCAAGATGCTGACGTACAGAGCAGAGTATTTATTTAAATAATTTCTGGAGGGATGGGTGCTATCTGGTAATTCTGGTTGTGCTCTCCTAAGGGGTCACAGGTGGTGTGTAGTACTGCTGACATCCTCCAGCGGACACTTGTGAGCCACAATTAAACCATGAGTTAAGGGGCAGGGAGCTGGGTAAGGATTTTGTTTCTAGTTTTGTCTCTGAGAAGACAATATGCAGCTGCTTAGAGACCCTTACAAGATATCAGTTAGCTACGACTAGATACAGATCCTCCACTTTCCCAGAGGGAGCTGCAGCATCCTGACTTTCCAAGAATTTCCAGGAGAGGCCTTCGAGATGCCCCAACAGACATTAAGCCTTGGGATGGGCTGTGCAGGGAGGTGGCTGAGGCACCGTCCCTGGAGGTGTTTAAAAGCCGGGCTGACACCGTGCTCAGTGACGTGGGTTAGTGATGGGTTGTTTTTTATCAGTCAGGTTGATGGTTGGACTAGATGATCTCAAAGGTCCCTTCCAAACTAGACAATTCTATGATTCCGTCCTGGCCCAAAGTGGCAGCAAACTGGTGAGTGGTTCTGATTCCTGCTGGTATCTACTGGCTGCAACCAACCGGAGCAACTGCGACATCTGCTGCGAATGGCAGGGAGACACTTTGATTCTACACAATCATTCCTGCACAGACATGTATACTGGATTAAACTACCTCTTGCTACTTTTTCAGTAGCTCAGATACTTCCATTTTCCAAGTTACCCAGTTGGAATTTGGCAGCCATTTTCAGGCCTGTGCAGCAAGAACAAGGCATGCACATCTGAATTTGTTCTGAAAAAGCAAAACATTTTTGGCTTGTTTGCACTTCTACCACCAGAGAGCAGGAGAACGGCTCTCCCAGCTGCCTCTGGCGGGGATGGCTGCTCTGAATCACTGAAAAGCTCCTTACGTAAGGGAGTTTCTGGGGCTGACACTCGCAGGGAAGATGGACAACCTTTCAGTCCATTTATCAAACCCTCACTGTTGCTATTTCCAGACAGATGAAACCAGGCTAAGGATGAAGCAGAAAGAACAGTCTGCATTCAGAATAACGTGATGAAGCTGTAACACCAGCACAGACATACAGACAGGCACCACTCTGTTTCACCGAGACCAGCTAGTTGGGCTCCTTTTTTTGTTTATGAGACTAGCCTAGATTCCACCCGAGGAAAAGAATACTCACTATTAAGGTTGAACTCTGCCAAAATATATGTAGAACTGGAATCACAAGGGAATGCATTCATGTGCTGTGTGGTCTGTGATCACTACCCTCTAGATATTTTTGCATAATTAGAAGACACATCTCCCTGAGCCATGAAATTTGGTTCTACGTTTTCAGTTTTTCCTCATGTTTAAGCAAACAATTGGATGAAACTACAGCTGGGGTTTCACACACGGAGCTACCAGCTGGCAGATGCTGAAAGAGGAGGCATCTTCACCTTCCAGCTCTGCTCTCCCTTCCCCTTTCCTGGCACTCCTGGGACCTTCACAGACAGAGGTTTCTATTTGCTAATACAGGAAAAGCGGGGGTTTTGCTTCTTTGGTAGACCACATCTGTTTGTTAAACACCTGATGAGAGCCAAAGGCAGCAAAAGCAGCAATGTAGAATGTAGAAACAAAGCCTCCCCCTTTAAGTAGGGGTAACCTTTTCATCAGGTTCACTCTGACACATGAAATAGCAAGGTAAGGTAGAGACATCAGGATGGGATTCCTTGCCAGAAAAGCTGCTGAGATATTTTCAGAAAGAAGTGCTGAAGAACATTCTGTACTGGGCTCTGACTGGGCAGTATCAGATAGTACCTTTACAGGAGCCTCAGGACTCTAATTTCGGCAGCATATGTAACTCCCTGTGGAAAAGGACAGACAGCTGTGATTTGCATTGCAGGACAAGCCATCATGTGAGAAAGGACAAAGCAGTGCATCACAGACTGAAGCAAGGCCTCAAACAGAAAAAACTGATCCAGACTGTATTTCCCACTCCACGTACTGTGTGTTACTTCTTCACGTGGAGGGGCTATGTAAGGTTGTCCTGCTAGTCAGTCAGCATTACCTTGCAAAACCTTCTGGAAAAAAAAGACACTGTAAACCCCAGCACTACCTGAGCCTTGAGGTTATGTTTGGCTCTGAGAGGACTTCACATCCAGCAGTCCTCTCAGAGACACGGTACTGGCCCAAGAGTGACACTGCTCTCAGGTAGAACTGCAATTTTACAGCCCAAGAAGCATTTAGCTTATTCTTCTGCTACATAGAGCACATGCATTGTTAGGTGGGACAAAGGCTGGCAGATACCAAGTGGAGTTTCTCAGCTACTCTTAAGAAGATTTAAATTCCTGTCTGCTTTGTTCCTTCACAAAAGTAGCTTTTTACACCACAGTAATTTTCCCACCAGGTTGTATCAGCAGATTGTGCTGAAACCCAAGGCACCGATTTTCTCACCCGCGATAACCGGCTCCGGTTCCACTTTGCATATTGACTGACCTATTTCAGAAAGGGGCACGTCCTGGGGAGCATGCTGCAGAGATCAGGTGAGGCAGGCAGGGCAGCAGAGGCTCCGTTCCTGCTCACAGTGTTTCCTGGCACACTGAAGTTGCAAACTTCCTTCAGTGGACTGATGCAATCAAGGGACAGATTCTCTCCAGTACAGCCATGTGCTCCAGACAGAAGTCCTGGCTGTGAAGCCACGGTTTCTCAGGTTTAGAATAGAAAAGTCAAACTCTCTGATCTGAGCACAGCCTACCTCACAGACTTGGTTTAGATTCTTGTTCAAGTTAACTGAATGACATTAAAGAAATTAAAGCTAGGAAAGAATAAAGAAGGAATGAAGATCTGACATAGCTCTGAGAAGTGAAGATGTGGACTAGAAATCTGTTCCTAAACTTCATGACTTGCCTGTGTTTTAATAAAGTATGGAGCAAGCTCCAGATCCTGTTACTAACAAACTTTAACGAGGGCATTTGTAGTTAGTATGAAAATTTATGTCTTTTGTCTACAACTTCTTAAGTGAGAAACTCTTCCAGAACAGCCCTGACCTGATGCTGGGAAAACTCTTACTCCTTTTCAGTTTCAGTTTTACATGTGGCCAGTTTATGGCCCTCTGTTCCTGCCCCAGTGCATCTTAGCCAGGTTTCAGATTCCTTGCATTCCCTCTGCTGCCAGTCTTGTTCTCAGCAGATCCTGTGGGAGATAGCCTGGCTGCAGTTGACATAACTCAGTGAGGGGGTTCTCATTCTGCTCTACTTCTGTGGTTTGTTCTGTTGGGATGGGCTTCATTGGGGTGATTTATAGGTGACTCTTAGCTAAAACCAGGCTCTGCTGTGTCAGGCAGCTGCTGTTGCAGAGGGTTGCTCTTCTTAGATAAAGGGTCAGAGAGATGTGCTGGTTTTACCTGGGATAGAGTTAATTTGGCACAGGGCTCTGTTCTGGACTTGTGCTGGGAACAGTGTTGGTAACACAGAGATGTTTTCCTTATTGCTGAGCGGGGCTTACAAAAAGTTAAGGCCTTTTCTGCTCCTCCCACTCCCCAGGAGTGGGCTGGGGGTGCAGAAGGAGTTGGGATGGGACACAGCTGCCCCCACCTGCCCAAGGGGATACCCTATACCATATATGTGCTCAGCATATAAAACGGGAGGAAGGAGGAGGAATTCGGGCATGTTGGGAGTTATGGTGTTTTCCCAAGTAACCATTACCTATGATGGAGGTGGCTGAACACCTGCCTGCCGATGGGAAGTAGTGAACTAACTCCTTACTTTGCTTGTGGACATGGCTTTTGCTTTACTTAAACTGTCCTTATCTCAACTCACAAGTTTTCCTTATTTTTCCTATTATTCTCCCCATGCCACTGGGGTGAAGAGAAGTGAGTGAGTTGCTGAGTGGCCCTATAGCTGCTGGCTGGGGTCAACCACGACAAGAGCAAAGAGAGGATGAGGGTGGGAGGGCGATTTAATTATGTTCACACAGTCACTCGGTGGTGAAATCAGGTGTGGGGCCAAGGTCTCCTGAGTACCAACCCAGTTCAATATTCCAACCCTGTTTCTCTGTTACACCACTTGGATATGTCAGCGAATTTTCCATTTGCAAAGTTTCAACTTGTCACTATCTATGTAACAGATAACACCTAAACCAGCTCCAATCTAAAGAGATCAGTTCACACAGTGCAGTCTCCAGTGTGTAGGGCTGCTTTGGCCAATAGACTCTGCTTTCCCTCCAGGGACTTGCAGACAACCAGCGCTGGTGTGGCCTCAACACTAGATAAACCTAAATTTGTAACTGATGCTGGTGTTTTGCTTGCCACAGGCAGTTAAAAGCACACACATTCCTCAGTCTGGAAGGTGCCTGGGATCTGAGGTGTGAGGTCAATGGCTGATGCAGAAACTTAGTAACCAGAGTTCCTGTCTCCCGGTCTCAGCTCTGCCCATGGCTCATTACTGAATTTAGTCCTGTTTCAACTGGTATGGCTTGAGGGACTCCTGCCACAAGCTCTATCCACCCTAATAAGTAAGACCACCATCCTTCACACACACAAAACAATCAAAAGAAGCTGGATTGCTCTTACAAATAACTTAAGGCCAATGGTTTCTGCAAGTCCTGGATTAAATTAACAAAATCACCCAAGGCCTCAGGATTACAAGAAAATTGGAGGTAAGTTTTCACTAGAATGTATTAGCAAAAAGGAAGAGAAAACAAAGCAATTTTGAGGGAAAATCTGCAGCACCGTATTACGAAACAAGGAAACAGTGAAATGTCTTCTTTCCCACTGTGGTGAGGCTGGTTCTATAACATGGTGTTCTGTGATAGGGTCTTTATTATCATAAAGACATTGACTGATTTTGCAGGGAGTTCAGAAAAGTGCAACACGAGCAATTAAGGAGCTGAAGGGTGAAAAAAGATTAAATTAACAAAATTAAAGAATGTATAGCTTGACTCAGCAATGACTGGGGGCCCATGACAGCCACCTCCCAGTAGCTGAACAGTCTGAATACAAGGCAGGAGGGAAGTTCAGATTGTTGTGAAACGCTGTAATGAGACGGAAGGGAAAGAGAAGGGAGAAAAGGCAGCATAGGCTAAACCCTGAGAGAGCTTCCCAACAGTGAGATGTTGCTGCTCCATCAACAGTGCAACTGGTAAGACAGAAACGTTCCAAAACTGTGGAAATGAAGGTCTTGAGCACAAATGCCCAACCAGTTTTGCTACAGAGAATGGGAGCACAGAAAGGGAAAGCACAGCTGCCCTGGAAAACAGCCCGAAGTCACTGCCGAAGTCCACTTCACTTACTCCAAGTTCCTGGAGCCTTTAGTTGCAAACAGGCAACACCCTGTGATTCAAGCAAAAGGAAGCACCAGCCTTCTGTGACCTTGGGCAGCGTAACATAACAACTGCATCAGCCTGAGCGAGAGCCCTGCTCATGCCCTGAGTGACAGCATCCGCTCCGTACCAGAGACTCACGGTGACAGCGCTGATAGGGTACCTGTATGAAAAGACACTTGAGCGAGTCCTGCCATTCTTAGTTTCCATGTGCCTGTCCTTAAACGTGGCTGAGGAGCAGAGTTAAAAATGAGGGAGGCTACTTCTATCCAAGTGTAGCCCTCAGCCTCACTCCCCAGTTGTTACCCACACAAGTTAACACAAACTGAAACTGGTCCAACACTTGCTAATTGCCAGGTATCCCGCAGTGCTCTCACAAAACCAGAGAAGCTAGCACAGGAGCCTGTGTGTATGTGTGAAGCACAGCTACACTTGTGAAGTTCCTGCAGGCAGCATAACATTGCCCTAATTCAGGAAAGAATTTCACCTTGAACTGTAAAATGGGGAGAATTACATTCCCCTTCTTCATCACAACATTATGAACCTGATAAACTAATTGTAAAAAACCTCAAGAGGTCCCTGGGGATGAAAGCACAAACAGCTGATGTTTGCACAATTCCCTGTACACTAACAGCTCAGCAGGGAGTTAGTTTTGTTTAAGGACAAAGGCTAAAAATTCTCACCTTCCTACAAATTATTCCACTGCCTTTAACTGGTACCTCCCAAACCAAGAATGATCAACCTAGTTACTCCAAAATCCAGCTAGTTGTTTATTCCTGAGCAATAAAGGTATACAGCCAGTCCTACTGTTCCAGAGGCATTCCAAGAGGTACAATGACCAAAGCTGTCAGGGACAACAGTTTTTCCCACAACCTCCCTGCCCAGCCCTTTTCAGCAGATGCTGATTGGCAAGGCTGCTGCTCCAGCCCCGAGGAGATCAGCTCAGGGTATCTCTAGAAAGGGCACACCTTGGAAAAAAAGAGCAAGGCAGATAAAAATCAGGATATCAGTTTCTGCTAAAACATTGGGATTGTGCTGGGAAAAAACAAAATGCCTTCAAATCACCAAGCTTATCTCTTGGCCTCGTGTTCTTCCTGTGCCTTGAAGATGTCGGTGCTCAAAGCTTTTCCCTTTCTTCGGAGGACAGGGGCTGCAAAGGAGCCTTTTCAGTGCATCAGGTCAATAGTCCAAAGACTGAGAAGGATTTATGCTATAGATAGTAACAGCATCAAAGAGGCCATTACAACTTCAGCACCAGTAATCCCCATTTTAAAAACTCCATTATCTGCCTGGTTCTTCATTTGCTTGTCACGTAATCCTTGTTGTTGTGGTAACTCAGAAACGAATGCTGTGAGCTTAATAGAGACAGTGACAGGATTGCCTGTCCCTGGATCCAGTCAGGGTGGTTATGGGCAAGACAGAAAGAAATCAGAGACTAACCAGGGATTCAAAGATATTAACTGAACAACAGGAATAACGTCTGTGAGGATGCTGCTGCAACTGTGAACCACTTACCAGACCTTCTTGGGGATTGACTATTTTCTGATTCTCATTAATCATTCAAACTCAAACCCCCAACTCTAGTTGTTCAGAGAACCTTTCAGCCTAGGTCATGAATAGCGACCAGATCTGTTCTCGGGGTCCGAGGTTGCTGGATTTCTACAGAAATGAATGTCTGCTCCTGGGACAATGGAAAAAGGGTTCCTTCATTAACCACAACACCAGATGCATGTTCATATTTATATCTTCTTCCATTACATTAAATGTCTTGGTACAAAAAGACAACCAGTTGCAGCCTAGTTCAGACCAGTACAAGGCTCCACATACTGACCTACACAGGAATGTTTGGTTTATTTTGGAGGACATGAGCTGTAACTCAGGCAGCCACTTGGAACAATAAACTCAAGGTAGAAGTGGGGATCGTTTCTCATCAAAAAGGAAACAGAAGACCAATAAACCTGTGAGCCAACCATGGCTTATCTGTGGAAGGATCCCTTGCTTTCAGAAACAATTTGAGTAGCCAAAATAAGAGTCAGAGGTTGAGAAACAGAGTGCTCATTCCTGAGAAGACCCGGTCAGGTGTAACAAAGACCCTGCTCCTGAGAGGGTCCGAATCCCAAGCCCAGCCTCTGAAGATCACAGCCCTCGGCAGCCTCATAAAAACCAGGTTTCTACAGGATTAGGGAAGAGATTAGCACAAAGCTCTCTTACTAAGAATGTGCTAAAATAGGGAATACAAAGACAACCAGTTATGGCACTGAACGTTGTCAGATCAACTTTAACTCTCGAGAATCTGATGCAAATATGTTTTAAACCAGCTTTCTAAGATGCAATGCCTCAGGCAGGCCCAAGGCACAGTGCCCATGACTAAAGAGGACTTTGTGACAATGACACCAAATAAGAAGGTAGCTTCTCTCTTAATAAGTAGCTTCTGGAGTGCTTCTCCTGTGTGGGACTGAAAGACCACATCACTCCGCTGTGGCATCTGACCAAATTACAGAGTTTCTCTTTTGGGGAATAGTCTAATATTTTAATCTTGAATTGGAGCAAAGTATCCTGTGGAGCAGAAGCCAAGATGCAATGCCTAAAAAGACAGCTCAGCCACAGCCCATGGAAGAGCCTGTAAGATATGAAGACACTGGAGCAGTAAGGAAATAAGTCAGTTATTTGTTTGCCTCAAAAATAAAGTTAGGAATTAAGGAATAAGTGATAGCCCTGCCTCAAGCTGCTGTATATATGAAGGAAGGCAGAAACAAGCCTTTCGAATAGACTCCAAATCATTGGTTAGTAAATCAGATGTAGGGATGGGATGCAAATTCTCTACTGCTGCTTAATGAGTGGCAGCTGGCATACATCACAGGCTAAAGAGATACCATAGCTGAATTTTCATGACTAGAGCTGGGGGTCAGGGAAGATCCTCCTTTACTGACTTCACTGTCACCATAACGATGATGTGATGTCCCTTTCTGTCTGCAGTTTTGGACACCCAGCAGCCTCAACAAGAGTAATATATGAAAATGTGCTCTTCGTTTGTTCTATCCTATGAATTTGAAGGAAAGGGCAGTTAAAGCAATGGGAAGATAAACCTGCATTTCAAATTAGCTTGTGATGACGCTTTGGAAAACAGCAGAACTGCTTTGTCATAAACTGCTTGCAATGGTCAGGCTGTGACTGGCTTTAGTCGATTCATCTCAGTCGAGTGAAGAGCACAGCAACTCTGCATTCACAGTGCCAGCCAGCACTGTGTACAGAGATGGGAGAGCGAGCCGTCACCTTTTAAAGACTGATCACTACTGACTTGCAGTGTCAGGATCCTCGGCACACCAACTGCCCCACCAGCCCTTCCCAAACCACCTCCACTCTGCTCCAGGAGCTCCATTCCAGCACAGGCCTGGGCACCCAGGCCTGGCCTGAGCTATGTTGAAAGCGTATCCGGTTCCATGCTTGTTCCTGAGCTGTTAGTTGGCTTTCTTGGACTGACTGGTAACCAGAGCCTCCAGAACAAATCTAGCTCACTTGCTCACATAAGAGAGCCAGAGTCAGTGCCTTAATTACTGGACAGTGAGCATTACAAACTTCCTCCCTTTTCAGAGCAGCACATGCAAGGGTAGGATTTTTTTTTCTGCTTGTCTAAAGATGTCCGAAATCTGGAGTTCTTCAGGGCTGGTAAATATGGATCTTTATAAAAATGGTACATATTCACTGGCAGAGGTGCAGTTTGAAAAACAGTACATGCTTTTGGGCAGGTGAGTAATCTGAAGGATGTGTGTCCCTCCACTTCCCATCTTAAGCTTTTCACAACATAGGCACAAACTATCTCCAGTGGGATGCACCCCATCTAAAGGTATTAAGAAGGATGAGTGTATGCACTGAAGTACACTTCCATCCCACAGGCTGATTGGCCTTCATGGTATATTGGTTTTTAAGTAACAGAATTATAAAGCCTCAGTACAACAGGATGAAGAAAATATTGCTAATGCTACAGAGCTCCCAGCAAACTGTAATCATGTCTCACTCAAGCACGTGAATCGCCACGATGCTTGCTTTCACAGCAGTCTTCTTCCTAGGAAACTTAATAGACTTTTTCTTGCTCCTCTTCAAGAAGAGGATGAATCTCTAACATGCAAATAGGGTCATACGCAATTTCATGACTTCTGCAAGGACTGTCTCGGTCACACTGTCCTGGTTTCCAGTCTAAACCCTAGACAGTTACTAAGCAAGGTAAATTTCCAGCGTAACTCTCACTGGAGGATCTCCAAACACAAAACCACCTTAAAGCCAGAGCAGATCTAACTCAGTAAGGATTATTTGTCACACACACTTATAAGCCATTTGCTGGTTTTGCCCTTGAGCTTACCTAGGTAAAGGGAAGGTCAGGATTTGTGCACTGAACTCCAATGACTTCCAGCTTCCAGAACTATTTGATGGACAGTGTAAACCAGATCATGCTGTTCAAACTCCCTCACACCCTGCCCCTGAAACGTGGAGCCTTAAAATTAGTTGAAGGCTTTAGGAAGTTTGTGTGGAACAGGGCCTACACAGATTGGTGATTCAGGCCCTTCCAGTACTTCAATTCTTTTCTGCAGTTAGAAATAACTGTCACTTTTCCCTGCAGCTAAAAAAGGCACTCTGTGCATCTATGCTTTTCATCAGAGTTCATCTTTCTTCCTGCTGTCAGTGACAGCAACATACAGCAGAGGGACCCCAAGTCTTCTGCAGCTGCGCTGGAGCATTGTGTTTCACGCAGCAGGACTGTGGTGAGGACAGCCTCTCCCAGCAGTGCAGGAACTGGGGCAGAGACCGACATGGAAAAAGGCTTTTGAGCTCAGTCACCCAACACACCAATTAAACAGGAGCAAGACACATATTTCTAAAGGCCTCTCCTTTTTTTTCCCTGCAATTGTTAGAGGTTTTTGAAAGGTAGATGGATGGATCAGACCAGTGAATAAGTGGGACAGTGGTAACGCTTCTAAAATAGCATCCCCTACCACTAATAGATCCTTTTCGCTGTACCTGAAGGGTAAAACATCGGTTTTCTTTGCCTTTCGTCTTCTTCTTGTTACTACATATAGCCCTGGAAAGAGATTTTTACAGTAAACAGCTCTGGGGGGAAAAGGTATAATTGATGATGTCTTGGTCAAATAAGCACCCTGTTGATAATCAGACTGGGATAAAAAGCCATTTTCTACACCATATGCTTTCACTTTTTTCTCCTCACTGAAGCGAAACTTTTGGGGTTCTTTTGAGTTTGTTTGGAGTCTGTATTATCCTTGAAGCATGTGCAATAATACTGTCCAGCTTGGGTAATATTTTGTACACTCCACTGGTCTGAGTATGATACACACTTACTCTTGTGCTCCTTTACTAGCAAGTTACTTATTTCCCTAATTTGGTCTTTTAGCTCAAGTTGAATTTAAGAGTGGTGGTTCAGTGTTTTATCTCAAGTCCAAACCAAGGTGGGGCTATGGAAGCAACAGTCTCAAAGGAGTCCAAGGTATGATGTTCATTAAAGAGCAACTGTACGAATGACATGAACCTTCCCTTGCAGTTCAAGCACCTACTGACCTGGGGTACAGTAAAGCAAGTCCCTAACTGGTACTAACAGTGAGTAATCTCAAGCTGCAGAACCACACATCTCGCCCTAACTGCACTCATAGACCGCGAGACAGACACAATCCAAGCAGCAACAGTGAACTACCCAAACTGCAGCGTTTGGGAAACAGAATGACCCACCTCTGGCAGTACTGAAGTCTCAGCCACGCTGTCTTCTAATCATAGTGGCAGACTGGCAACCAGGACACAAGCTCAAAACTAAGGGTTCATTTCCAGGGTCTACATAGATATGCATGTATCTGTGTACACTTGAAAAACCACATATGTAGGTAAATAGGCAATTAACAAAGAAATACACACCAGTGGAACAGTTTCTTACCCAATATTTGCCTAAACTAAATAGTGCACTTTTTAAAGAAAACCCTTCACTTAGTCATACAGCACATCCACTCAGCTTCAGATAGAGGCATGCAACAAAGCTACATCCAGCTTCCATCTAGCTACTCCTTAGATCCAGAATCCCAGGAGTTTGCTTATTTTTGGAATCTGTGATAAGGATTTAACACAGCAGAAATGTACCTGCTCCTTCCCCCAACCCACGTAGATATAACCTGTGGCATAAAACAAGTGATGATGAGTAACACGGACTAGATATACGCTGCCAGTACAACATGAATAGTTGTGTTCCTGCACTGCCAATGGCACCTCAGAACTGTCCTAAGGCATGGTTCCAAGAGAAAGCAAGTTAATGGCATTAAGGAGAATCTTTCCTTTCACCTGATCATCATATTCTGTTTTCTCCTTCCATCACACTTCTCTACCACCTACTACACACGCACAAGGATGCCCTCACAGCATCGCTCAGACTAAGAGGGTCTTTTGCACAATACTGAAATTACAGCTTCAGTGTATTTTAAAAAATATTTTCCACTTTAGCATTACCTCTTCAAGTGTTTCAAACCAGGCCTTCAAACCAAGACATCTGCTTTAAAATAATAACTGCTCAACAATTCATTTTTCTATATGTACAAACATTATCTCCCACACTTCCCCCAAAATAACTAACAACGTGGACCTATGAAGTTTGCCTTGTACATTTAATCTGGGAACTCTTGCATTTGAGAAATACCAAATATTTTGAGATTCAAAAGAAAAGAAAAGCCCAAGATGTAACTATATTGTTGACGAAACTGTATTGAAACTGCTGCAGCTCGGGAGGAGAGGTAAGCTTAAAACATCCTGCATTTCTACCAGTGGGCTGTTCACTTACCTGGGAAAAATGATCCCAGCAGACAGCAAAGGCAATATGAATTCTTTATGCCACAACAGAAGGTGGAACAATGAATTCTTTGAAATCTGATTTAATAGAAAACCTTTAGAGTAATGTCCCTAACAACACTGGGATGAATTCCTGCGTATTTACTCAGTGAGACAGAGCAGAGTTGAAGCCCATGTATTCAGACCACGTTTTGGAAGAGATTTACTGCAAATAAGCAGCCATTCAGTCACCAACACCCTTCTCTTGAAGGCAGGTTAGGCTGCTTAAGTGAAGACTTACCTTGCAGACATCAAAAAGCAAGTATTTGAGACAAATTCTTCTATTTCAAAGAAGTGAGAAATGATTATTTGGATATCTGAGTTGATGGAAAACTACCAGACTAGCATTTATGCTTGGCATTACAAATGTGCTTAACCATCACTGAAGCCAACGCTTACAGCTATGCATTCCAAAATCATTGTCAGTCACAATGCTTCTTACACACTCACTGGGCAAAACACAAACGGGTCCAAACATTGCTAAAAGCAGGAAGAGGAGCCTAACCAATTCCAAATCCCACAAGGACAACAAAGACAGCACAGGCGCTGATTCATTAAGCTGTAAAGTTTCCACCTCCAGACCTCAGGAGCAGGAGGAATGACATAACCAATTACTACACAACAGAACTAAATAGTCTCCTCCTCTGGAGTTATTCCAAACCTGCCCAGATGTGTTCCTGTCCAGCCTGCTCTGGCTGACTCCGCTTTGGCAGAGCGTTGGACAAGATCATCTCTGAAGATCCCTTCCAACCCTGACCATTCTGTGACGCTGTGATTCTGTAACTATCAGAGACCAGGCAACTACCTGCAATCCCATGAAATCCTAAAACGAGTACAATGCTGAAAACAGCATTGAATTTTATAAACTCTGTGCTTAAGGACTAATCCCACTGCTTTTAAAGTTCTGCTTACACCCCCAATCATACTGCTTCGTGCTCCTGCTACGACTTACTCTGTGCAGTGCTGCGTGGCCAATGCATACCATTTGCTCATCTATTTATTCTTTAAAACAAAGACTGAAATTTACTCGGTGTTTGTATTTTGGTTGGAAAAAAAAATCTTACATGATCAGTAAGATCTGTCCAAGTACAAGGATGATTCTAAGATTTCACACTAACAACATCATACCAATGTTTATGCACGTACAGGGTCTGAAATAGTAATTGCTACTGAAGAATGTGTGACGTGTAGGTTATATCCAACAGTTCTGTACATGAAATATTAATTAGTACTTGAAGTTCAAAAACCCTAAACTAGTTCTTGACCTCTGGAGCATAGAAAACATTCTGAATTGGTTCCTCTCCCATGGACTGAGAGTTTTTGAACTTGTATTGACAGATTCTTCCACTAACCATGAGACCCCTAATAGCAACCAGTATCTCAATGGACAGTCTCCTAAGGGGTTTGATGCTCCTAGGAAGCTGTGGCAGGCACTTGGAGAGTTATTCAATCAATTCCAAAACCTACCAAATGCCTAAAAGTTTCTGGCAAGGAAATGTACAGAACGTCTTGATTCTTCAGAGTGTCCTCTTTAGATTCTAGATTGGAGTCCAATATATGAAAGAGGGCAGAAATAAGAAGTATTTTTCTCTGGTTTGAGACTTGGTGCCTGGTGGCACGCTCTTTCCTATTACAACCACGATAAGCAGTGAACTCTTCCAAGGAATCGTACATAACCAGACAGGAAGGAGGGCCCCTGCAGTCACACCAACCCTTTTCACTGCTGCAATACCTGGTGCTCTTGTGGCACCAGCAAACCATCAAATGCTGTACCTTCCAGAAGGACACACTGCTCTGTCCCCCAAAACTTACCTGCCAGAAAGGGTCATAAAAAAAGAGAAGCCTTTATGAGTCACGGACAGAGCTTTTCAACAAGTTGCTAAAGGAGGATCTTAGAGCTTTGTAGAGAGGTAAGTTACTTCTGTGACTTTAATAGCTGCAAGTCTTTCCACTGACTTTAGTGAGCTTAGCAGAGCAACAGAAAGGTGACTGCTGTCTCAGGGGAGCTTCCTTAGTCAGTGCAGCACTCAAGGAGCTTTACAGCACAATTAAATCTTACTGAAATCAATGGGAATTCTACATACCTATACCCCACCCATCACCTTGCATCAAAGCATCTTTCATGAGTGCTTAGAGCACTCTGAGTAATATTTATTACTGGTTCTTACATCCTTCCCAGTAAGGAAAAGGGAATATGCAGGTCGATTATTACCCACCTACACATGCATGGATTTACTGTTGAATGTCAAGATGATGTGCACCTTGCATTTGAAACAAAAAGTGATCAGATTTGTCAAGATCCTTAGTTTCTTCCTAGAGGATCATAGTGATGAACACATCACTCGGATGTATGATTTGTTTGACCTAACACGGATGCCTGCAGTGTAGATTTAAGTCATTTACTCATCTCTCTTCATAATCAATGGAGGCACAATTCCATATTCTCGGTGTGTATATCAGCATCTGTGATTAACAGGACATTCGGGTAATATCTCCTTCTCCCCACTGGCTCTAAAGTGAGCTCTGTTGTCACCAGCCTTGATGTGAGCACCTGACATGCAAAATTTGACACTAAGGGAAATAAATACTAAGTTGCTGCCAGGTAAAGTTCCTCCAGTCTCCTGGTTCACTAACTGAAGTTGTCAAATACAGGCGTGTGTCTCCAAGCAGCAGAGGCTACAAGCATGGAGGAAAATATCCCTCTACCTCATCATCTACCATGATGGCTGCCTCATTCAGCTTTAACTGCTGCCACCTATTCCTCCTTCACTGGCTGACCTCCTTCCAGATGGTCACAAAGTTGGGTCTGGAGAAGGATGAACTTGTTAAGCCGCTTAAAATGTGGATTGTTATTATAAACTGCCTTGAGTGGGAACCAGGGCCTTTGGACACACAGGAGCATGAACCAAAACCCCAGAGTTTTAGAGACTATTGGATGGCTGCTGTTGAAAACGCAGCGAGACCAAGGAGACACAGAGGCTGGCTGCAGAGCTAACCTTTGTCAATGAAATGGGTATTCTCCATATTGTTTTGTAACTATACAGTACTACAAAATGCACGAATTCATAGATGCTTCTCTAACTTTTAATTGTGCACACCACGCTGGTTTTGTGACCCTGGTGTGGGTTTTCAGAAGACAATGGGAGTATGTTTGACACCTCTGTAATGGTTTTCTGCTTGAAATGGATTTGCCCATTCACAAGGAAATCCTATTCAATAACCTTCTCTTATTAACAAAGTCAGAATTAATCACATCCTCCGTTACACAGGGAAGAAGTTTCCATATCCCACAGGAATATGCTGTGGCCTTGGTTGATATCCTCTCCCTGAGTTAATGATTGTTTTGACAAGTAGGGCCAAGATGTGCACCCACCACAATTACCCTGGATTTCTGAGCAGCTACAGTGCTTGGCGAGTTGAGGTACAGAAGCAGCTTATGACTGACAGGAACCATATACTGTAGGATCTGGAAACAGACAATCTGATAACATGGAGTTGGTATATTCTTGATTTTTCCTACAATCACAATAATAATGCCATTGGAGCTGGTTTCCTTTGTAATTAATAAGGATCTAATACAATAGTTGGGTGTACTTGTACTATTGGGTCACACACCCCTCTCCATCCCCTTGTTTTAGGAATGTGTCACGCTGTGAAGTCATTTCAGTGGTACTTCTCTCTCTTCCCAACCATAGAGCAGAGTGGTATCACTCCCACTTTCTAACTAGAGGACAGAGGCACAGCACAGAGGTATGCATGTAATCTTTTCAGTGCAAATAATGACTGAGGACAAATCAGAAAATGACTCCCAATTTCATACAACTCTGTGTTCTAGAATCTTCATCCATTGTTAACCTTTTCACAGCTACACCAAGAAGATCTGGCCATAGAGATCCAAACAGGAAAGGCAAAGACTATCACTTTGCTCTGCCTATCAACCAGTATCAACAAGCAGGTTTTATCATCATCTTTCTTGCCCTCATATCGATAACGCCAGAGAAATTACTACCCTCTAATTTCCCTCCTTGTCCTAAGAGCAGATCTGTACTTCAGCAGAACTAAAGTGCCTCACACTACCTAGTTCCTAGATATGATTGCCCATCTGAGGCATATACATTAGTTCAAAAAGTCAGAGACCAAAAAGACCAGTATTTTATTGACTTACTCACCTTGGTACTGCAGGAGACATATTACAGCAGAGCAGTACTATAGTCAGTTCCAATTGCCAGACAATGCACAGGCCTGGCAGCCTTCTAAACGCAAAACTAAGTAGAAATCATTTTAAACTCAATGAGTGCATGTTTATTAGAGGCAGGGTATGGACTACTGAGATTTTGACAGTATTGCAGAGCAAGGAAAGACTGCTGCAAATGGACTGAGTGGAATCAAAGCACTCCCTTGTTCACAATTTAACAAGAACTAGCACCTAAACAGCATCCCTTTTTTCAAGTCATGCACAAACACAGCAAATGTAGGTGTTACTGCCTTCCTGGGAATGCACAGCTTTTCCATTTGGCAAAGCTTCACCACATGGCTTTTTGCTGAGATAGATTTGCTCAGAAATCTGATTTCCTGTTTATTCCTATTGTATTTTAAGAATACAGAAATCTAATTGTCTTGGTCGAGTTGTCAGAGTGTACCTGAGAAACAGAGACCAGGAGGAATAGCTCCAGATTCAACATTTAACTGCGATAACAAACCAGCAGAAAGGCATGTCTGTGCATACACACAGAAACAAAAATGAACTGCCTAAAGATCCACATACCTGCAAAGTCTTTGTTGATTCCTTTTGTCAATGGAACAAAGACTGGCAAAGTGATAATGATTTCTGTCAGCACAACACGGAGAGCACCTCAGTGAAGTGAGATGTTTCAACAAAGTGGTTTAATTCAGCAATATGCAAGGTCGTGTTTGTGCAAAGAAAATATGGAAGGATCTACAGACTGTACCCTGACAAAGCAGCAGCCCTAGAAAGGACCGTGGGCATGAGCTCACAAGGAGTTTGTAACCATGGACTACAAGTAGTGAGGAAGATGTGTGAAGATCTGGAAACAAATGCTTTAAAGAGTTCAACATGTTTAATCTATTGTAAAGGAGAACAAGGTGATCTGCTTATCTATAAAAAGGCATTACACTAACAACTGAAGAGTTTCATAAGCGAGCACAGAAGCACATAAAGGTAACAAATGTCTCAGAGTAAGTGGAAGACAGAGAGTACATTTTACCAGAAAGCTGGCTAACCAGCAGAACAAACTACCACAGGAGATCACCAATTCTAAGTGATTTAATAGCTTTGCATCAGGACTGGATGATCTTCTGGAAGGCTTGCCTTGAGCAGATACGACTTCTCACCCGTCAGGTGAGGAACAGAAGGATGAAATGATCCCTCTGCTTTTCCCTTTGGTGAATCTAGGACAGTTACAGAATCCATCCTATCCTTATGGGAGAAATGCTCTTTTCTGGGCTTAGATAGGCACATACAGACAGAAGCCTATCGCTGTGTGCAACAGCGACTGCCAGAGCAGGGAGTCACCCACAGGACCTGGTCAGTCAGTGCAGGTAACAGGCACACATACAAACTGTACAGGTTAAGATACACGAGCTTGATCCGGAGTGAATGTAAACTGTGAATGTGCTGAGGAAATCACTTCATGATTAAAGACATTCCTAATGTCTATTGGTACTACTTTTGTTGCGTTCTTTTAATAACAATAACGTAACAATGTTAGCTGGAACTGCTGTGTACAGATTAGGCTTTAGGTACCTAATTTATTGAGTGTAGTTCAGGTTACAGTCACTCCAGTCTGCCTCACTTAGTAACTGGTAACTGACAGTCTGAACTCCTCCCAGACAGATCAAATACATGACCATCATCCTGTTGCTCTCTTTGAGTAACTGCCTCTTTAAGACTGCTCAGTCCTGGCTGCTGAAAGGAAGTCCTAGACCAGCTAAACTTGTGCTTGTTTTCCTGCTTGCAAAAAGCTGTGGCTCCTGTTTGTAGTGCTGTTAACAACCAGTGACTTGCATGGTTCCAGAGGTATCACTGCCCAGTGTGCCATGCGTTTAGCTAACAATATGTCAATTCAAATTACAACTGCTCTGAGGAAGGAGCCTAAAAATAGAGGCCTTCCAGGTGGCTCACCAGATGGATCCATTTGCCATACATGGAAGAACAAGTTAGCCTTTTCAGGCTATGCTTTTAGAGTAAAAATATCCCATTAAATTATGACAGGAGTCAGCACTGGGCTTAGTCTAGAGGAGGACTAGGTACCCAACCGCATCCGAGGGGATCGGCTGTGAGCAAACGCTTGAGTGTTGCGTGCCCACAACTGCCCACAGGAAACGGGCAGAAGGGCAAACAGATTCCTGCACAATGTGTGAATCCAGAGAATTCCAACTACAAGTTGGCAACTCTTTAAGACAACTCTTATCCCCCAGTCACAATTTCAGATCCAGTCAAGACCTGGCACTGGTAGCAGGTTCCTGTGTTTGAATGGCTGCACAGTGGCTGTTCTCCTGTGGCACCTCATGCCAAGGCCTTGTGGAGGAACAAGCACCTCCTCACACCCACCCTCCTGCAGATACTTCCAGTGCAGCCTGTGGCTGCTAAACTGAACAGAGGTGAATTCACAGCCCTGCTACAGTCCTAGTCAACTGGAGTCTTTTGGTCATACCAGTGACCCTCCAGAGTGGGGCTGTCCTGGTTTGAGGTAAAACAAACCAATTTTCTGTCCAGTAATGTCACTTTTTGAGCTGGGCCTCTTCTAACTAAACCCTCAGTTGACCAGCAGATTGTTCAGGAACTGTTCCCTCTTCAGGGTGCTCTGCTCTGGTCACCCCAGGGGATGGTGCAGAGAGGCCCTGGCTCATACTCATTGCTGGAACAGCCAAGGGCAGGGAATGGTGGGATTGCCCCCCTTGGAGGGTGGGAAGAGGAAAAGTGTCAAGGAATCACCCCTGTGGTGAGGAACGAACAGGACAGGGGACCCCAAACTGACCAACGGGGGTATTCCATCCCATCTGCCCTGTGCTCAGTGTAAAAGCTGAGGGATCAAAGGGGCAACTCTCTTCCCTCAATGGCCAAGGTCCAAGGAGGACCCTGTCCGTCCGTCTGCCTTGGACCCTGACCCCAGCACTCCTGACTCCAGAGCTGGAATCCAGCTCCTGTCGGTCACCCAGTCCAGTCTGGGACTTTCCTGATGCTGCTGGTGACGTGATCCTCATCCTGGGAGCTTCATACGCTTTTGTATAGACTGTATAATTTCTTTTTTTCTTTTCATTATTTATTATATTGTTATTATTAGTTGTATTTTCACTAAAGTAGTTTAGTTTTTTTCTAAACTCCTAAATCCCTTCATCTCCTCTCTTTTTCTTGAGGAAGGAAGGGGTCATCATCTGTCCAATTGGTCAAAACCACGACAGGGGTTGAGCATGTGTATTGGAGAGATTTATGTTGCTATACCTTCACCCCTACCTGCTCTGCAGGATAGATACATCCCATCCGTCTCCTCTGCTCTTTGGTCTGTTAGAATCTCTACCACCTGTTCTGTTGTTTTTAAATACAGCAGGTAAGCATGGACTTGATTAGGCAATAGCAGTGTCTGTCATCACATGCATACACACACCTAGACAGCCTTCAACAACACAGACCTTCAACTCCACCACCTTTCTCCGGCAGCCAGCACAGCAACAAAACACAGAAGGGAAGAAAACAAACAATCAGCAGGAAGATTCATTCCTACCCAAAACTAATTCAAAAGGATTTCAAGACACAGCAGTTTCTCCTTTGAATCTCCTGTTAGGCTCATGTCTTCATTTTTTTTAACCCCAGCAGGAATATTTTTCACATGCTGCACTAATGACTGACAGGGAAACTGCTCCATCTATCCTACTCTATGTCAGAAGCCAGGGCTTCCCTCGACTCACAGCAAGAAGCATACTTGACTTTGTTCAGAACTTCAGCATCATCTCTGAATGCTTCCACCTTTAATCTCTGACACATTGAAACAACTCTTAACTGCTGGGATAGGTCTGAGAATATTAAGCCCAAAGAAGGAAATACAGAGTGCAACGTCAAAGGAGGTACATGCCACTGCCCAAGTATGAAGAATAAGACGCTTTAATTTATATCTGGAAAAGCAGCCACAGTGCTAATTCCACTTGCTGAGGGGCAAGGAGCAGCAATGAGAGGGACAGCATGAAATGCGCAACTTGACAGAAGGTGACGGTTACAGGCTGACTCGGGACCTCCCTCTTTCTGCTGAACGTTTCAGGCGTTTGTACACAAGGTGGTACTTGGGGTCATCAGCTTATGCCTGGTCTACTCCTCACAGGACAGTGAGGAGGAAGAGGAATTACTGTTTTTACAAGGTGAACTTTTAAAGATTTCTCTTCTTAACTGACTTGATTAAATTAAAATGGTACAGCATCATTTAGTGGCTTTAAATCAAGACTGAATTGCTGTTTCTGAGAAAAATGCTGTGGATCATCTACAAACTGCAGTAAGAAGCACTGGGTTAAATTCTACATCTTATGGCCTACAAGTCAGGCTACGTGTTCCTGACAGTCTCTGACTTTCAAGAAACTGTACCCTGAACTATTCTGTAGCATTCCCTAGTGCAGTGCACAGGAGGGTTATATATCTCTATAACCCTATCACCCAGCTGCACACTAAGCAATGTAACCACATCAAGTTTGTTTGGTTCTTTCCCCTCCTTTTTTCTCGAGGTCTGAATTCTGTGGTGTATGAACAAAAGGACTGACCAAGAACCGCTTTCTAGTAGAGCGAGAAGATTCCAGCTGAACTGCTCCTCTGATAGCATCCACAAAACCTCTCAATACAATTGTAAAAATAAATTGTGTCCTTTCACGGTGCAAAAGGAAGAAGAAAAATTAATATTGAACAGCCACAGACATAGCTCCTGTCTTTCTCTGAGCCAAATTTGTAATTACTTTTTCTATTTTATCAAGTTTTAAGCAATGCACTTCAATGGAGAAAGTCAGCAAAAAGAATTCTGAAATTAACATGAGTGTAATGGAATTTCTAAACTCATATAAGAAAAGTCATCAGCTGGAACCTGAACTCCCTGACTTGTTCTCTTCAATCAGCAATGACTTGCAGGGTCTTCTGGCTCTCCAAACTGTTTCAGAAAACATTCTGAAGCGCCTAGATACAGTAGCATTTTGCCTTTTATCTATTTGACTTTAATTCCTTTTTGGATATTTCTTCCTTAAGTGATCTTCTACATCCTTGCAATAATATATCCATACACTTCAATAACAGTGATTCTCACGATCCCTCTGGCATGACCCAGATGAAGTGTTAGAAGCTGTAACATATCCTGAGGCCATCAGTTCTTCGTGTCATGTCATTAATAGATACTCCCATATTGTAAAAAAAAGTTGCACTTCTAGCCCTTATACTTGCAAACTAGAGCTTAGAAAATATGCTCACACTCTGAGTGCCTAAACCTACTGTCATCCTGGAACAAAAGAGGTGATGAACTGGCTTATGAACTAATGCTGATGCTAAAAATTGTCTACCAGCATCTATAAAATGCAAGCAAGATGGCCTGAACAGAGTAAAGGGGTAGCTCCCTACGGGTGCTAATTCCCTGTGAACCTGTGGCAAGCCTGGCTGTTTCCATCTCACTGGCACTCCATCACTCAGGTATCCTGCAGTGCTCCTGGAATCCGCAAACACATCATCCTGCTCAGGCACTGCAGACTGCATCATTCACTGCAATAGATGAACACCCTTAACTCTCACCTACTGATTCTTGATTATACTTTTTTTCTTCCAGATAGATCGTTGGGGAGAAAGTACTGACGTATTTACGAGCAGGTAACAAAACTTGTAAAAACTGATCAAAATAATAAAATAATCCTGTCATGGTGCACTATGTGCTTGAGTGGGAGAAAACTCCTGACAGTTTAAGTTGCTGAGCTTGCACACGAGGCTGCTCAGTTTGTACTATGAATGGTAGTGGCCATTATTCTTGTATTTCCTATCACAGCAATACAGAGTTACATTTATATTTCATATTCGAGACAAAACCACCCTGCATTCTGAATCAGGTCCAAGCTCCCTGCACTATGCACTTCTTACCCAGTTTCTCCTCTGGCTACATGTACAGGCTCTGGGGGACTGTTACCTAAAACACTGCAGGCACACGATGTGCAACTATCAGATTAGCTGGTGCCTATGGTGTGATAAGTAGTAAAACCCAGTTAGAACGGTAAAAGAATCTCTTCTGATCTATAGAAAGCTGCCATCTGCTGTGTACTTTCCCCCCCATCCTACTGTCCATGCTTAGCACTGCAGGCCGCATCTCCCCGTGCCTGCCACCACCAGCTGGCCCTCCGATTCTGAAGGTTATTCTCACAAATTTAACTGTTCTAAGGCAAGACGAAAATCTGAGCTTAAAGCATATGACAGCGATTCTAATGGTTGCCTCCTGGCATACTTCATGTAGCTGAGGATTTACCCAGTTTTGCCTGTTTACATTCTGAAAAGAGATAATAACTTGGAAATCCTTCTTCATGGAAATAGCAACTCTGTGAAAAGAGTTGTGTGAGATGAGCTACAGTAACTGTTTGAAAACTGAGTGGCACTTCACAGTGTATATTAAATACTGATGGTGCCTGGGCTGAAGTGGTCTGGCAAATTCAGCAAAGGTCACTTAAGTAACCAACAGAAGTTGTTTCAGGACACGTGTTCTTCCTTCTTGAAGGCTTATTATTAAAGCAGGTAAGAGACAGGATGAACATACGCACGCTGGTGAATAACGTGCACTTGCAAGCCAAAGTCACAAAATTCTAGTTCCCCAGCTGCTCTGTGATATGCTGAGTTTCTTTTAGTTTGGATTGCCTGAATATTTTTAAAGAATTAATAAAGATATTTTAAAAAGGATGAATAAAATAGCATTTTTTCAAAACTGTACTATTGATAGACTGGCACCTGGATTTTATGCCTGAAATTATTTCCTACACATTATGCACGGCCAGTACAGCACATATTCCTGTATGGTTGCTATTATTCAAAGCAGCAGCTAGAGAAGCATGATTTTGAACCAAGAAAAGGATCATGTAGTACAGAACAGAGGTGCAAACTAAAAATATGTTTAGCTACAGTCCAGTCTCCAGCAGGCCTGTTCATGATGCAGTTCAGTCTCCTGACTCGCATTTCCTCTGAGACAGACAGAGCCCCCCCACGTACACTCGGTGTGGCAGGCTGCACTCTTCCAGCTCTGCTTTTCAGCCTCACATTTTAGTTTATATTTACTCCATTCAAAGTTGCACTAAATTGCAAGGCTGCCTCATCAGCCTCCTGATCTTAGCTAAGCTTGTCTTCCTTAACTCCAGGAGTGACTATGAAACCCCTCTCAGCACTAGATCTATTAAGGGAGCACTGGGCACTGTTGGGAATATTTTGCTCAGTGTCCCAATCTGTTTTCTTGTCCCTAATTTTCTACTCCTTAGCCCTCACTTTTGTTTGTTGTCCCTTCAACTCATTTGGTTTTGTAGGTCTTCCTGGTCTGTTTCCTGTACCTTTCTCACCACTTTTTGGAGAGAAAGGAGGGGAAAGGCCATTGACTATGCTTAAGGGAAGGAATCATGGGAAGAGTAAATACTAGCGGATCTCCAGGGAGAACATCTAAGAACAGGAAAATCCTATAAAAACCCTTTCCTTCTATACCCTCAAAGCTTCCAGCAAGCTATGGCTCAAGCACTTTCTGGTTAGAAGGGCTATCTCTACACCTAACCACCTATCACAGGTTCTTTTCACTTGCACTTGTCTAAGTACTTTTCAGTCCCATGAAAACTTTTGGCATCTACAACACCCTATGGCAAAGAGGCTCACAGATTAATTGGGTACTGCTCTTCAGACAGGTATGCAGTTTGTGGTTCTATGTGTTTTTCTTTAAAAGAAAAAAACCCTTAAACATATGAAAGAACACATTTTTCTTTGTTTTACAAGGAACTCAGATTAATGCAGCCTACACCTTAAGAAATAACGGCCTTGCAAAACTTGTACTTGCTGGAGAAGAAAAGCTACAGATTGCATCACTTCCCTATACTGCTTTGAATGTCAGTGAAAAGCCTAGACAGATTTAAAGGAGCTTTCCTTCTAAACACAGAGAGTGCTTACCTTTACTTGAGAGCACAAGTCTGCACTTACACTGCAAAGCAAAGTTAAGTATTCTCTGCTGTGCATTGTCCAATAATACCTTTAAAATTTCCAAATACTCTTGATTTGTTATTACATATAAGCCTCTTTGGTATGATGGCTTTTACTCCACTAGTGAGATACCTACAAGTGGAAAAGACAGCACTCACCAGGGTATAACCAGGGTCATCCTTCCCAGCACTTTTTATACGGCATTAAACTATCCCTAGTGCATTGGCTAGAACGGACCTTCATGGGGAGAACTAGAAATCCCCAGAACATCTTTCAGGCTGTTACTACCAAGACAAACAGGCAAAGTTCATCAGCATCCCAGCAAGCTCCATTCTGTTCCAAAGGTAATTTAATGCAGTAGCCTTTATGATACCTTACTGCTAACAGGCTTGTGTACCACCCAGGAAGCATAAAGAAATCCACACTGAATATGTGGAAATCCTACCAAATCATATTTTTTTTGGAAGGAAAGCCAGTGTGGTAGAAAGTTTAGGTGATTTGTAGATTCTCTGCAGCAGTGGCTTTAAGTCACAGAGGCACACTGCACAGAATATGCAACAGACTGAGGCACTGGAAATGTCAGCACAATCTAAAACCACTCCCTTCCAGTCCTCTACCCTTCAAGTTAAAATATTTCTGTCAGCCTCTTAGAACACAGACACAAACCAATTATTTCACATTAGCACATTTTTAGACAATTTAAGACATTTTTACTATTACCTTTACAATGAATGTAGTGGAACCATGAAATTGTTTGCCTTTGGAAAGGGGCTGTTTCTGAAAAACACTGCTTTGGAGCACGTGAGGAGAAAAAGCAGCTTGAGAATGATGTCCAACCTTTCACTGTGACCCTGAGCCTCACTTCTGTTCAGGTGGCAGAAATATGGCTTAAAAATTACATTTTTCTTGATTAATGTAAGACCTTATGTGAAATGACATCCCAGTTTTCCACTGACATCAGGCTGCTGTTAAATGTTAGCAAATACCCTATCTGTGGAACGCTAAGATAGGAAAACAAAGTATCTTCTATCACAAATGGCATTCCATCTATCACACTTGATTTTTTGCTGAGAATAACAACTAAGACTGTTTTTATTTGCATCCCTGTCTATTCAGGTCTTGTATAACAACAACAAATAAGACAGAGAGAGGCTCTCATTCTTACCTCCTGTCAAACAATATCACGAAGAATCAGCTGAAGCTGGCAAAACTCTTCTGCTGTGAATTTGCTGGATGATCGGAATCATATGCAGGTTCTACAAAGAATGGCAAAAGGTATCTCTTAGTTTTCATGCAGCAACAAAATTAGACTGAAATAAGCAGCTGCATTAAAATTAACAAAACCATAACTTGAGAGTACAGAGAAGACATTCTGTATTTATGAAATGGTGATACGATGCTTGGCTCTATAAAATCACAGGAAAATAAAAACAGGCCCTGGCCAAGAGGTATTAAGGCAGGCTCAGAGATGGGAATGTTATAAAACTGTCTCTGTAAGAAACATTCAAAGCTTAATCATACTTGCCAGTTTGGCAAGTGGCCCAGATGAAATCAGGGACAATGGAGGAGAGTTATGTTTGGCCACCTGTACCATACAGGAGCATGAGAGACTGGTATTTGCAGGTACCATGATTTAACAGACTCATTTCTGATGATATACAGAAAGATAGCAAGATATCATATGCCTGACACTGACTGGGAAAAGATTGGAAAAAGGATAGAGACTATTCCCTTATGTTGAATGTCTTTGAGTCAGTCACACAGTGAGAGACTGTAATGCTGTTTGAGTCCACTGTTACCAGTGAGATTCCATCAATGTGGTCTAAAAGGAACCGACACAAAGCGCTGAATTCCATGTATTTTAATTAACAAGAAAACCACAGTGTACATTACAGGATAGCATAACTTCTACAAATGCAATCTAATATCAAAGGAGAAGCCTTTGAGAGCTGGAGAAGGAACAGGTTTTTAATTTTTGTTTTAGGCTACCAGGCAAACAAAGATTTCCTGTAACACTGCATGCTTCTAATTGCTGTACTTCTTCTGCACAGACCAATTCTGTCATCTTTGGTGAGACAGAAGTGTCTCCAATATCCAATAATACATCATCTGGGGAAACTACAAACCCTTGGTATCCTGTTCTCGGGCTCAGATGCTCCTGGCATGGAATGTAATTAACTCTCCTAGAAGTTACTTGTATCCAGCCACAGGAGATTAAGACCTTCATTTTATGTGTGGTAAGTATGAGTAACTCCATTAACCTGAAGCTGAAGGAGAACAGTTTGTTATATAAGTACATCTCTGCTCCTATAATGCTATTCATATTAATACAAAACACAGGGGAGACTAAGCAACTAAATTAAATTTATTAGTGTTCTGGTGTGGGATTTAGGGGACTAGAGGTTCCTTCTCATGTGGTCCATATTCTGGGTTACAGGTCAGCTGGATGTGGCAAGGTGGGATTAAGTATATCCCACAGTATACATCTTATTGGAAGGCAAAGCAACTGCTCAAACCATCAAAATATGATGGCATTAACAGTGAGAAAAGATTTTTCTCTACTTTAAATGGTTGTATATTTGGAACAGGGTGATCTGCGATTTGGACCTATCATTAAACATCAAGTGGTTCTAATGTGGGTTGTTACAACTGGAATATTCTATTCTACTTACTCTATTCTATAGAGGCATGGAGGAACAGGCACAGATACACTACACTAGCTAGACATAATTAGAGGCTTCTATTCACCTGCTCCAACAGGTCCTATGTTGCACACATGATAAACCATGTCTAGTCTAGTCACTTTCTAGTCTACTAGACTAGAAAGAATTCAGAATTAAGGTATGTGTAGGGGAAAGAATATCTGTCTTTGAAAATGCATAGAAGTTCAAGGCCAATTTTCTTCCTTCTCAACGCTCATGTAATTCTCACTGACATCAGCTTTGGGGTTGAGACTTCAGAGAGAGAATCAAAGGTATTTTCCCCTACAAGCTCACTGCAAGAACTGCTAAAACCAGTTAAATGCAGCCAAGGGAAAAGATCTATTTTTTTCTATACAAAATCTCTCACTGCTATGGTCTATGTTTGGGCAGAAAAACTTTGATGGAGTTGTGTAGAAGGCAAAAGTCCCTTCCATTATTGTTGCATTTGTAGCAGTATATACAGGCCTACATTAGGAAATATCAAAAGTTAATCAACACAAGAGTTAAAAAAGCAGAGATAATTACAGCTCCTGTCCGTATCCAAGGCCGTCAGGAGTTCAGTCTACAATAATTACTCTAAGTCCCAACTCTTCCTGCTGGAGTCCCTTTTTTACAAGTGGCTAAATGAAAACCACAGTTGACTGGAATGGGAAATCTTGGCAGTGGCGAGGACTATTTCTCCTCCTACAGTCCTCAAACAAGGGGCAGACAACAAAGTGCTTGTCTCCAGTCTGCAATTCTCCCCTCCACCCATCTGTAAATCTGAATTAATTAATAAACGCCCTTACGTTTTCAAGGTCACGGAAAATGAAAAGCACTCAGGAAAATGGATGCACTGGAAGCAAGGGGTGCTCGTGGGTGAGGTTTTTTTATGTAAATGGGAAATCTGTGAGGCAGAAGCTCCTTCAGCTGTGCCATGCATGCTTAAGTAGAAAACTTAAAAGGAAATAAAAGGAAGGCAAATAAATTATGCTTTGAATAAACGTGATCTTCCCTAGAAAAAGTCTAAGGCTTTATGGGATGCAGTCTCAAAAAACACAAGGCCGAAGACACGAGTAAGTCTGGTTTCTTCAGGGAGGTTCACCAGCACTGTTTGTGCCTGCTGACTGTGGGCAAGCTCTGTTCTCTGTCCACACCGGCTGCTCATGAAAGACCTGGCACAGGGCTCTCCCACTTGTTGCACACCAGCCACAGAGACCATGTGTGGATAGCCTCGACACCCATATCCACCTATTTAAAGCTTCTGACTCAACTTGAAATACTCCAGCAAACCCCTCGGCAGAGACAGTTGTGATAGACAAACAACAGAACTACACGGGGATTTTTTCGGTCCTATAACACGCTGCTACATGACCTTCCACAGCCTCCCTGTACATTGCAAGCATCCTCACAAACAATACAATTTAGGGAGTAAGAGGAACATGTCATTTAGGTATACATTTCACAAGTCAAAAATGTCACCATTAGATAAACAGAAACAATACATAAACATGGAATCTGTTACTGGACACACTGAAACCGAACAGCTTCTGAAAAAAAGGGGTAACTGAAAGCTTCATTGGAGAACACACTTTGACTGTGGAAAATTAGAAGGATCAGCTGCTTAAAATTCTGGAAGACTGAGTCAGAAGGACCCTTTAATTCCTGCAGTGCATAACGGGTGGAATCTCAATTCAATCTTGATCTTGATATGGCCATCAAAAAGAAAAGAGTGTATGAGGTATAACTGCAAATTACAGTTCGAGCCCGATGTCTAATACAAGTCATCGGGCTTCACTCCTACCTTACAACAGCACTTGACATAGACACCAAATCAGAGTATTTCTGAGTGTATTTTTCACTTCACAATTTAAAGCTCATTACGAAGGGTTGATTTTAGCAAGGAAAAAAAGTGAAAGAGGATAAAACTGATGAGTAAAAGTCAGTGAGTGCAGTTCACACCAGGTGGGGAAGGAGGGGTGGGTATGTCTGAGACCCCTCAGGACAGCAGAGGCCATCCTACCAGAGCCCATAGTCCTCTGCTTCAAATTCCTGCCTCAGGAAGCTCTAAGCCATCCCCCTCGCTGCAGACATGCGCTGACAGAACCGGATAGAGATATTTTTGTGATGGGTACAGAATTGCCACGCAATAATCAAATACCGAGATGCTGTAATTTCATTAGCACTGAGAGATTTGGGGAGGGAGACTGCTGGCTGTCAGGTCACATTCAGATGTAAGTAGGTACAACTAACTATATGAAACGCTGATCAATGGAATAAACCTGTCAGTTACTGAGGAAGTCTCACAATCCCTAACGCAGCAACTAAAGCATAAGGCAATACTGTTTATTATAAAAATCAAAGCAATTAACTGTTCTATTTGGAATATTTGATTTAACTAGCCTGTTATTTATGCCACTGTGAGTAATCCTATTTATCCCTTTAACACAGCTGGGTAGAAGCAGATGGTAAGTTGTCAGTACCAGAGGGAAACCTCCAGAATTCCTAAAATGTACCTTTTGTTGCTTATTTTATCATTTTCATGCATCTGGTAGCCTCTATTTTGTTAATACATTATTTGTTCAAGTTGCATAAATTACTCCAGTTCGTCCTTTGCACTTGTGGCAAATCTACACCCACATCTGACAGCAGTTATGGTAATGATTTTATTATTACTATTACTGTTATTGCAAATCAATAATGCAGATGTCTCAGTGAGACACCTAGTACCAAAGCCAACTGCCATACATACAGTCTGTGTAACTGTTACTGTAATACATACAGTAACAGTAAATTACTGTCCTCCTTCTTCTTACTCCCAAATAGCAACACATACCTACTGCATGGAAAAAGCAATTACTAGCACATTATCAAATACTTATTGTGCACAAACAGAACAGATCTCTCTTCCTGCACAGATCTCTGCTTCTGGCAGAGTCTCTCCAACTTATTAACAGGGCTACATACTTTTGCAGTGAGAGAATTAACTTGTACCACTGCAGTCTGTGAAGTCACAAGCCAATCTGAAGTACAGCACAGTGATAAACCCTGAGCACGTACGTGGGATTTGCTATCTCATCTTCAATGAAAGACATTTTAATCTGTCAGGCTCACCTACCAGTCTCCTCCTCCTCCTCCATTCTACTCCGTAATTTTAAAAAATTGGCAACCTCTGTAGCCTTTTACAATAAAAAAAAGAAACCCCAAAACATTTTACCCGTCTTCCTACGTGTCTATTCTCCGAACGCAGAGCTAATCATGCAATTCCCCAAAGAAATCAGGATCAGCAAGAGCTTGTGTATCAGTCTTTAACGCAATGCTCATTTCTCCTGGCTCAAGCCTTATTTTACTCATATATAAAAATGTAATGCTTTCACATCCAAAAACTCAAAGCAAATTAGTTGACCCTAGTCAAGCAAAAACCTACTATTAGAAAATTAAAGGGTGCTAAAGTCATGTTTAAGGTTCAGTATCCAAAGCAAACACGGCAGTGACTGGTGCCTCTAGATGAGAGTAGCAGAGTTGCTGCTCAATTAATGGTGAAGTTGCACTGGTCGAGCTTCAGCTCCAGCTAACCTGCAGGGACTGCAACGGCTGCGGAGCTGCCCTAACGAAGCTGTGAAGGAAAGAATTTGTACAGTCTTCTGCACACTGCAACGGGCTTTATATCCCCCTCATAACTCCTTTTCGTGTGCCACTTCAGCAAGATATTCTCTTCAAAGGATTTCATGGGAGTATCCGATGCTTTTGGTTTATTTCTGCCTCTTTTGAAAACACATTTTGTAACTTCTGGTGTAGTAAGAGACTGAGCTATTGTCTTCCTCCTACAGAAGCATGTCTGCCAGAAGTGACTTTTGGGAACCAGACACTAGAAGATGCTGCAAACAAACCATTTTCCTCAGAACTTCAGCTGAATTAAGGGAAAATAGACACAATATACATACTCCTACCATCTTTCTCTGACAATAATATTTAGCTGCTTCTGTAGTTTCCAAGAAAGTCCCAAGTCTACAGGCCAATTCTGAATGTCTGACAAGCACAATGTGAGAAATCCTCCTGGGGAAGCAGTGATCAGAGAAGGCGACTGGCAGCTTGGAGGCCCACGCTGTATTCCCCGTTTCACTACTGATTTTTCCGGATGACCTTGTCAAGTCATTTCATGCCTTTCTGCCTGTGTTTCCCTCTCTGCAAAACATTTAGATATACACCTTCCTTTCCAAAGCACTGTACAATTGTTTACTACAGAAACAGTTCCTCAGATGTTAATCTGGCTCTCGGGATGTAACATGGGATGAAAAACACAACAGCTACACGACCTAAGCGTCAATCTAATATTTTCTGACAGATTAAACCATTGCAATAGGTTAAACTTATACCTGAAGGTTTTACATCAAATGAAGTAAAAGTTCGGTAGTTATTCATTCCTTTTTAACCTTAATCCCGTCGCCCAAACCAGCACTGTACGTGCAAACCATAAAGATAAGGCAAAAACTATGCCACAAACAGCTTTGTTCTGCTTAGCATGAAGATTCCACTAAGCCAAGCTTTGTCCTGATCAAGACTGTGTTGGGGGCAGCAGGCAATGCTCAGAACTGGTATTAGCGCCCCTGGTTTGAGTACCCGTAAGCAGGCGGGGGTTTAGCAGTGGCTAGTGGTGACCAGCATCCCCCAACCCACCCAGGGTAGGGGAGTCTCACACGCGTCTCCCCGAACGCTCACTGGCTCTTCCCTGCCCTCTCAGTGACCTTGACTGGCTAATGCACATTTTTATTGTTAATGGGCCAAGATACATACTATAAATGGAATGGCTAAGTGTAAGTCTTATTATGAGTCATTTCACCGTCATGCTATTTCTAGAGAAAGCATAGCATTACATAATTCTAGGAGCAACTTATTAACAGAGAAAGAGCAAAATAGGGAGAGCTTTTCAGAGGGCAATTGCAATTTATTTAGCCTGCAGTACACACCCCTAGGCTGGCCAACATGCAACACACACTGAAAAGAGAGCAGCTTTTTGACATTTACCACAAATCCCACTTTAGGTACCACAAAAACACTGTTGAAGTTCCCTGAAGTGAACAGAGATGAAATGGAACTTAAGAGTTTAGGGAAGCTTTTTACAGAGACTTAGACATATTTCACCTGGGGAAGGATGCATATTGATGTCACAGTCGGCTTCGACGGGCACTTCACTGAATTTGGTAAGGGATCGCCGCCTCCTCCTTCTTCTCTCCGCACAACACTTAGCACCGTCCTTTTGCTCCCAACAAAATGGCACCCGCACGTGCCCCAGCCTCCGCCCTTATCTTCCCGCCTCACCCGCAAGCTGCCCTCTGATTGGTGATCAAGTCCCCCACGCGCTCTCTCTTCCCTCCCATTGGCTCCTGCTGCCCGCTCTCCTCCTGCGGGCCCGCTGCCGGCGCCGCGCTTCTCCCCTCAGAGCAGGAATGGCGACGGCGGGCAGCGATCGCAGCTCCGGGCCGGTGCAGGCCTCGGTGCCGGGTGGCGCCGGCGACACCTCCCTCCTCGGCAGCGCCACGACGTGGCCCTTGAAGCGCTACGGCCGCTTCCTACCCCCGACAGAAGGAAACGGTGAAGGGCAAAACACTTCCTCTTGGAAGGTGACTGGCGGCACAGGGGAACCTTGCTGGTTGGCTTTGCTCTAACTGGGGTCGAGGAGGCCGCTGTGTAGCAAGCAGTAATAGGCGAGGCCTTTGCAGGTGTCTCTTTGCAAGTCCACAACTAATGCAGGAATCGGGAGAGATTTTGCTTCATGAATTAATGTGAATACATCAATGATCTGATAGTTAGTGACCCGGGTTTTTTTTCCATGACTGTGGTATTAAAAACTATAGGGTTGATTTGGAAGAGTCCAGGTGGTTGTTTAAAGTAGTTAGATCTGTACATGGAGTTATAATTGGTAAAAAATTCTTAAATATGCCTCCTGTCCTATGTGAGTGGAGGGCAAGCGGCATTACTGGGAGGTAAATGGCAGACCTGACTTACAGCACTGACCTTTGAAACCTCTTGTTTTGCACTAGGAATGGAGAACGTAGATTCTGTGCTTACAGGGCTAGGTTTTTATGTTGTCTATCTCTTTAAAGGTTTTTGAATCAAACGAAGAATCGGGCCATCTTCTCCTTACCATTGTCATATCTGGTCATTTCTTTATTTCCCACGGCCGAACGGTACTGGTAAGTTACCCATGCATAACAAAAGCTTCTCCTTTCATTATTTCATACCGAGGAATGGTGATTCTTCTGGCTTTAAAGATCCTACTAAGTGCTGATGTTGTTGAAAGATATGTGGATTTTTTCAAGATTCTTCTCCCTAAAACGGAAAATACACTGTTAAGAAATAGATAAGGATGTAACTATAATTTCCTACAGGATCTGCTGTGTGACCCTGCTGTTTTCTTGCCAATGTCCTGCTAGTATTTTGGTTTGGATAATTTGGTTTATCAAAGGGGATGGGTTTTTTCTCTGTGGGGTGATGGGATCTAACATGCAGCTTACATTCATAGAGACAAATTAACAACACCACTGATTTTTCTGTAGCCTGTACTTAAGCATGACCAGCCACTAAACTGTAAAGGTTTCACAGTGACACCAAAGAGGTTCCCAGAAACATTCCAGAAGGGGCTGGTTTGTTGCTCGTAACAGAGAAGGCCTGAGCTGGAAAATGGAATCAAGTGTGTTCAGTGCATATTGCTGATACTCGGTCATAATAACCAGTGGAAATAAATATATTCCATAGAACAATATCTAAATACAAAAGAGGCTGATAAATGTATTAGAAAGCTATTACAAGCCACTGAAAGACACTGCAGTGTTAAAATAATAGAGCCTTCTTGTTTAACAACACAGAATATATAAGAGAGTATGTTGTACCTTTAAATATCTCTAAGCTTATAAATTTGTGGTTTTGCTGTGCCTGTGAAAAGGTCTGAAACTTAAAGAAGTATCTTATAAGTGTATGAGGAGAACCACGGATACCCTTGGGTATTTTTGGCCTGTGAGTGTGTTAAGAATATTGAATAGTAATGAGCGAGCCAGTAGAGAACTGTCAGTCTGGATCTCCCCTGTACCAAGACATGGTGTTTGGCGCACGGATTTTGTGAGGACGAGTGGAATCTTCTTGGACAAGGTAAAAATGGAACGTGGAAAGTATTTTCAGCAGTTCTGCTGAATACGAAACAGCAACGGAGTAACTGAGAGTCCAGATAGGCAAAAGAAAGGCAACTGCAATGAGACTTGCTGCCATCCCTGGCAGATTCTGCTTGGAATGAAGCAGGGCAGGATGCACCTCTCCTGGGGCTGGTCCTGTTTTCAGTATCCCCACGAGATGGCTGTGTTTAGTAACTAGCAGATTCCTGCTGCTTTATAGAATGTCCTTGAAATAACCATATAAAGGCTAACTGAAAGTAACTTGTAATAACAACCTAAAGAGCAAAGAAGGCACAGACAAGAACTGTAGCCCTTCAAAGACAGTGCCTGGCAGAGACTGAATCTGGCAAGTAACAACGGGCAGATAAAAGTGTGCTGTCATAAGGGATGAATGCGGGAAGTGTAAGAAAAGCTCTATAAAGACTTGGCTGAGAAAAGCACTCCCTTGCAGCTCTTGGGTTTAGTGGCTAGCGAAGCTTTCAGGCAGCTGCCTTGCTTGAAATGCCAGCTGAGGAATTTCTGAGGTCTATCAGGTCTGATGCAGCTTCTAAGAGACACCAAGATACTGCAGCACTGATCACAGCCTAAAATAGTGCAGAACAGAGGTGGAAGAGACATGCTTGGCAGATGTGACTGATACCTGATCCTGAGAGTTTAAAATTTGTTTTTAAAGTTGCTGTTTTTTTTAAAAACAAAACACATTTATTTTGGCAATGCCTTCAGGCCAGTAACAACATTGTTTTATTAAGCTTTACAAGAAAGGTGTACGAAACTGGCATCGTGCATTTTAAAAACTGATAGTTCTTTTGAGTGGACTTCTTCAAGTTCATGTGATTGGGGTCACGCTGCAGGTGTGCTCTGCGCATCCAGAGCTAACCTGGTGTGAAACGGGGGGGTGTGACATACCCCATTTACGTTTCTCAGAGATTGCAGCCATTGCCATCCTCCTTCCATTTCTCTCAAGCACACTGGGCTTGCTGAAAAACCTTCCAATACCCAGTCTGCTAGTCCTGAACACGGCTAGGCATCTGTAGAATTATACTAGGTTTCCTGTTCCCAAGAGGCTTGGTCCAGCACATCTGCCTTGGCTTTACTGCTTAAGCTTGTTCCTTAAGCACACGCCCTCCAAGAAGTGTGTCCCTTTTCCCAACATGATGCAATACTGCTAGGCAGTGGTAAAATTCTTCTTCCTGGGACAGCCCCAATCTACAGGTGTCTTTTTAGTCTTTGAAGAACAGTGAGTGGAATCTCTTCAGGAAAGCAGCCCGTGCCATCAGACAGAAAGGTGATGCACGAAAAGGCCAGCACAGCCAGTGCTGCTGTTGGCCAGTAGCTGCTAACAGCAGTGATATCAAAGTAAGTATGACTGTTACTGGATCACTGAATGGTTTTCAAGTAGCAGGCAGGACACTAGAGACTCAGTATCATTGTCCAAGGACAGTTTATACTGTCTGTCTATATTTCTTTGGTCAGAAGTCTTCTAAGGCCTGCTGACAGCAGCAGCAGCTTACAATGCAGTGGACTCCAGTCCAGCCAGAACTGCACATGCCACTGGTGAAATTTTACAAACTCCTTATCAAGGTGCCATATAACACAAGTTGCAATATTATGCAGTCTGTGTTATTGTTGTAGAAATAATCAGACTGTAGAAATGGTTTATCCCACCGGTTCCGTCTCCCTCTAGTCCCCAGCTCTCGGGAGCTGTCAGAAACCTGTCACAATATTTAAGCAGGCTTTGCATGACTAAGTACATACAGTTCCTTGGAATCTGTCACAAACCGAGGCCTCGCAGTGGGGCTCTGTTATAATGGACAGTTTGTCTCAGAGGATAATGCACCAGTTTCTGCTCCAGAGGGAACGTATCAAGTTTGATAGAATGCAACTGTTGGAACGATTCAGCTGATGTTTTCACTTTGTACACTTTGATGTCTGCTCCTTGGCCTGGGCTACCCAGTAGTTCCTTTTCACTGCCAAGGTGTTCTCCCACGTGTACGTGCTGCCTTCCTTGCACTGGAATTCCCTCTGATGTACTTAGGGAACTGTTTCGTGCTATGTACTAACTGCATCCTTTAAATTGTTGATGTCTAATCTTTTGATCTGTCTTGTAATCCCTACTTTTCAGGCCTTTTGATGTAGTACAGGCTCCTGGTTTTGAGGCAACTGGATAACAATTACTGCAGCTTTATACCTTGTCCCTCTGCACAGGAACTCAGCGAGGCACAAGGTCTGCATCCCTGGGATGCCGTTTCCTTCTCAACTTGAATAGCAATGTTGTATTTTTGTAAAATTTCTGTGGATGAATAATGGAGGCATTTTGTTTCTCCTCTAACAGTGATCCAAGGAGGAACTGAACTGCTAACTAAATTCAAGCATTCATTCAGTGGTAAAAGTTTCTAACTCTTTCTTCGACTGCAGCAGTCAAAGCAGGAGTCCTCACTCCCAGAATTTTAATGTGATCATCCTATGTAATAGGGTTGGATTTTTTACAAAAAAGTTTTCATCCAGCATATGTAACAAAGAAAAGTTACTAATTCAGTGCTTTTAAAATGGGTCTTACTATAGAAGGATAGTTTTTTATCTCTTCTGGGTTAAAATTGGCAAGGAATACAGTAAAATCACTGCATTATTAGGCACAAACTATCTTGGTTTGTACCTTCTGTTTTCTTGAGGAAGATAAAAGCCAGGGTGCATCTGTTCTTCAGTGGTGTGTACCTTTTACAGAAGCCAAAATGAACCTTTTTAGCTGCCAGCAAGCTCTGTCTTACACTGATAATACTCTGGGTGGATACTTTTTAAAAAGTCCAATGAAAAATCAGTCACATGCTGAAAAGTGTGAACTTCCAGACGTTGGCTGCTTTCTGTTGCACATCGAATTTTTCTCTGTTCATTCTTCTGTGGTGAACAGTGATGTTGAATGAACTAATGCTTGTCTGAACTGGGTGATCACCAGCTTCACCGTTACTTTCTGCTAACCTTAGCTCAGCTGGTTTGAAAACAAGAGCAGAGAGCTTTTGTGTGAGTTACTTAGTGAATCATCTTTGGTGTCTACCTTTCACCTCTGTACAACATTCACCACTCCAGTTGCACAAAACTGAGGTGAAAGAGTTGTGTAGAAATGGAAATCTGCTTTTCATTGATGGTTGGATTAACATGATCCATTCCAGGAAGAATATTAAAGTGTTCCTGACTTGATAGAAAAATCTTTTCTCTATAATGGACGTAATGGATGTATTTATGTATTCTCTTAGGCTTTTTATTTTTTATTTTCTTAGAGCAGGAGTGCTAAGAAAATCTTTTCCTTCAAGACTGCTAGCTATTTATTGCCAAATGGGACTGCGAGTCCTGTGATGGGTTTCTGAGAACAATATTTATACAATAGCAATAAATTATTCACAAAACCTAACAACTAAGATTTTTAATACACAGAGAAGACTACAGAATTATTTTAATAAAACAGTAGACTCTGTAATGCATTTCCTTCTTGCAGTCTTTTCACTACTGGCAGTTGAAATACTATTTTCTTGCCAAAAAGAATGCTGCGATGTATACACAGAGTCCCAGCACTTCTACAGCAGGCAGATCAGTGGGTACCTTGTGCTGTTGGACACTGACCTAGTGAGGTGCCCTAGGTTTGAAACAAATGATTGCAGTCATCGAATCATAGAACCATTCAGGTTGGCAGAGACCCTTGGGATCATGGAGTCCAACCATCAGCCCCACTCTACAAAGGTCTCCCCTACACCAGATCCCCCAACACCACATCTCATCCACTCTGAAACACAGTCAGGGATGGGGACTCCACCCCCTCCCTGGGCAGCCCAGTCCAGGCTCTGACCACTCTTGCTGGGGAAAAAACATCTTTCCTAATGTTCAGCCTAACCCTGTACCTTCAGTGTTTCCATCAGTTGCTCAAAGAAAAAAATAATACTTATTTAAATGGGAAAACTTCTGGGGAAGGGGTAGGCATTCAAAATGGCTTTAAACATTCTTTAATGGCACTGGCAGAGACATAACTTGAAACTTAACAAGGAAACAACTGCCTTCCTTTTAAAAGACAATCTGCTTCTTGTGATCAGCCAAATGGAATGAAGAGGAGGGTGAATGGAACTTCGAAGTGTGGAACATAAAAATACCTAATGTGTGCTGCAAATCAGATGATGGTTTGGTTTGGTTCAGTTTTTGTTGTCGTTGCTGTTGTTTTAAACAAAGTTCTTTGTTTGGAATTAAATTACATCATGTATTTTTAGGACCTGTTTTTGCTCAGTGCTGCCTAACAGACTGCATATTTTTACAGCAGAAAAACCTCATTTTTACATACTGTAGGTAATGAAATTTTAACAGGAATATCTCAGCAGCATCTCTGATTTCTGCCTAAACTCTCAAGATACATCGTGTTCTTTTTACCACCACTCTTACTTCCTTTGCCTCCTTCAAATCAACACATCATGACAATAGTATTTTGGTGTTTTACTCCTGTGTTAGAATTCTTAATGTCCTACAAATTAAACAAATTGAAATTGTGAAGAGGACTTATTTAACAGGATGAAATTAATCCAGAGTAATTGATTTGTGACCTGATCTTCAACAAGTGTAGACTACATGTCCTTGGCGCCCTCCTGGTCCCCTCGTGACTTCGAAAAAGCTAACAGTGCCTAGGATAGGGTAGATTCTAACTCATTAATTAGGCAAGCATTCAGCAGACGTTCTCAATGCTCTCTTTGCAGTGCCTGAAGCTTAGACACCAAATTTTGGAGATTACATTCACAGCAGTGCCTTGGGTAAGATGAGGTCCCCGTGCAACAAATGAGGCCGTCTGACGGAAGCGGAGGGAAGTGAGCGGGTTGGCAGTGCTGCTCGGTGCTGGTACTCTGCAAGGCTAGAGGAAGGCTGGGGTTGGTTTTTTGTAATCAACAGTTCTATGATTGTTATTTGAAAGAGGAGAAGGAATTTTAGTTTTATGGACTTACTCAGCACCGCAGTCATAACTCAAAAATGTCAGTTTCAGTTTATGTGCTGTTGACATGAGTGTTTTGGACAAGCTGAATCTCTTTCTGAATTAGCTTCCCCATTTGTATTTGACATAATGATGCATTCCTGTTGTATAATGATGATGTATCAGTGACTGGCAGCAGTAGAAAGTTCTAAGGGGTTCTGATCTTTTCCCTTGCATCAATTCTTCTAAACCCAACAACTAGGCTAGTTTTTAAAGAGTAGCAGCTAATGATAAGTAGTTGCCCTAAATACTTTATATCAGGAATTAAAGAAGAAGTTGCTTGACTCAACTTCCTAAGGGGGTGCCCTGAAGAGCTTTACCCAGCTAAAACCAGAAGCATCCAGGTCACCTCTCTAGGTGCCTGGTCTAATGTCGCTGTTCTAAAGTGTATTCTAGGAAAAACTTCAGGCTCTCACTTAGGAAATATCAAGGTTTATCCCGAGTTAGGGGCTTATCTTTGGGGTTCACCCTTTCAGGGAGTGGTACTTTGTACCCATCTATGGGGACCTCTTTCTAGAGAGCTGCCACCTGGCACCACAGCCTCCTGGACCCGTATTTTTGCACTGTGACAACCCATGTTCCTCGGTTGCCGAGTCCTTTGTGGCTGCACGTCTCCTGAACGTGCTACTTCACTTAGCCTTCCTGCCTCTGCAGAGACAGAGCACTCTGTTTAATGAGTTCAGCCCTGATGTGTTCTTTTTCCACAAACAAACAAGCTTAACAGCAAGATTTAAGACCTGGCTTCTAAGGGATTGGGGGTGAAAACCAAATTGCAGGCAAAAAGATAATGCAGAGCTTAACCTCCTTCTGTGCTTTATTCCAGTTAGCTTGCTGGCTGCCTGCCTTGGATGGTGGGGTTTGTTTTGGCCTTTCACCTCTTCCCACTTCCCCTTCTATAATCTGCAGATCTGTTTGCCACGGCTAATGCTTACACTGAGGTCTGAGATGGAGAACATGGGTTTTGTTGTGCTCTGGCCTTCCCAACGACGCTATACGTCACACATCTGGATACTGGCATCTCCTGCTTTCCCCACTCTACAGGTTATCATGTTTGGGGCTTGGTTTTTGTCACTCTGACACTCCTGCTCTCAACTCAGTTTTCAAGACAGCTCGTACTGGGAATAAGAACTAATGTATTTGACTTTATTTAGAGCTTGAAAGATACAAGTAAGGAAAATTTCTGCTTCTAGGTGTGCTCCAAGGTAATAATGAAGATTTGATTAGAATTACGTTTGAACTTGAATTTTTATAACTTAAAACTTTCAGCTGGAATTACAATTTCATTCTACAGTCATTAGTGACAGGAAGACTTCAGTTTTTTAAGTAGCATTCTCAGTTAAAAAAGTGTAAAATGACAACTCCTTCCCTTTTGGGAAGGCAAGAAGTTAAAAATCGCTATTTTTCAGATAGATAAAAGCACTGGATTTTTAATCTATGTGTCAAGTTTCAAGCAAACACTTGTGAACATGTTTTCAAGTTTTAGTTTTCTAGAGTATCTCAGTTTTGCCTTGAAGTGTTCAGTATAATACTTGAACATAACTTGGAAGCTTTTTCAGACCCTCTGCTCTCAAATCCTTATTTTCCTCTCTCGAGATAATGGTTAATAACAGCCTTCTCAACTGCAGCATTTCTATTGTTGCAGGCTTTTATTATTTCCAGGTTAATACCTGGAAATAACACTACCATTCTTTTGCTGCTGAATTAGTCACTGCTGAGAATAAGCAAGGTGTTAGTCAGTATAAATGTTAAATAATAATAGTTCCCAAGTGTATTAGAAGTCAAAAATGTTGGCATTTGTAACGTAACAAATCATGCTTAAAATGCAGACAGCTACTGTGACTTCTGAGAAGACTTCTGACCATACATCTCAGTGTGTTGAGCTGACCCAGGGCGTTGTGGGAGGGATGATGCAGGAGCAGAGCAGTACTTCTCCACCTGGCAGGTTCTTGAAGCCATCCCTACTGGCCTTTTGGGGGGGATTTTTTTCACCCTTTCCAGGAAAAATCCCTTCTTTTTTCCCTTCTTTCCCAACTCCCTTCTTTTGCCCTGCAAAGGCACCAGGAGGGCTACTGTGCGGGTTTTGCTCCTGGTTGTGTCTTGGTATGTTCCCTTGGGAAATGACTGGCCTAAGGAAGTGTCACAGGTGTAGGAGAGGACTGTGGCTTCTGGGGAGTTGTGTACCATGGTGTTGGGCAGCCTGAACTGGAACGAGGTGAGTCCTTTAGCTTTTCTCTTCTGCCATCTTTCTTCGTTGTCAGACAGGAGTGCTCTGGCAGCCATGCACTGGGATATTAATTAATACAATGAAATTCCTTTGATCTCCTGCTGAACTCATCATTTCTCGCAAATGCACGTTCCCAGTCCGTGGGACACCCAGCTGACTCCTCAGTCCATTACATTATACAATGCAGACATTCATCCTCAACTGTGAACTCTGAGAAGACTCCTTGCTATTTGCATGTCACGAGCCTATTGTAAGTAGCAGCCAAAACTGGAGAATGTGTGTCTTTGTGTGTGGCATTCCACGGTTTTGTCTTGTTGAGTATTGGTTGTAATTTAAGGGCAGAGTATATAATGTTTGTGGCAAAAGGAAAGTTTTGCTTCCTAAGGTATTGTTTACACATGATTCAGTTTCATTTCAAAACATCTGTCTCATGAATGAGTAACTCCAAACTCATTGATGTGAGCCAGCATCGCTCAGCTGTTACACAAATAACATTTCTTAAATATATATGTTAATTGTAGTTAGGATAGGGTTACCTGAAGGCCTTGCAATCTACCAGAAATTGGATAATCTGTTCCTGTGTTCCTACGTTGCTTAGCAGCACAGGGTTTCTAGATGATATAATAATACAAATATTCATAAATAACGTGTAATATTTTCCAGTGTAGATCACAGGCCTGGTTATCCAGCAGCTTTTTGGATGCTGAGATGTAAAATCAGCACAAAAGTATTTCCCAGTTAATGACAGACTGGATGGCTGTAAGGCTGGCCCAAGGTGTGGTTGCAGTTTGCCTGCTTCTAAAATATTTGGGAAACGTCTTGCTTTGTTTTCTCCTTCAGCTTAATTCCTCTCAGGGTCCCCCCTCTAAGAAGCTTAGAGTATGAAACCATATTCCTTTACTAGTTTGGTTACAGGAGAGATCCTGGAGAATGCCGTGAGGAGTATCTGCATGACTGAATGCTGATGATCATACTCAGCAAAGCACTTCCATTTATCTCCTCAGAGTCTAACCACTTGAGGTCCTATGTTCCCTCTCAGTTCTAGGTTTCCTTTTTGCCCATATTCCTGGTGAAGCTCATAGTGCCATGTGTCTGCACATGCCCAGCGCTGCCCAGCTCTGAATGAGAAGCACCTACAGAGGCTGCTGCTTAAGGGCAGCAGCGACCACGGCTGCTGTGTCCTCTGTGGTTCTGTCAGCGTGGTGGCAGCAGCAAGCAGGAGGGACTGCTGCTGCTTTCTTTGTCAGTGCATCTGTCTAGAGCAGATTTAGAGCCAATTCATTATCTCCAGGGAGGCACAGATGGATTCCGATCTCAATATCGTTACCATGCACCTTCCAGGGTCTGCCCCACACCTAGCTCCTGGGTGAGATGCTCTCACCTTCGAGTGATGGAACAAGGGACAGATTTATTGTGGTCAACCTCCTTGTTGCTCTGAATTCATTCACCTGACTTCAGATCCATAACTACTTACTTGTTGACAGAGAATTGTCATTGTTAAGAGGAATCTTATTTTGTCTGAATTCAGGCAGCCTCAAGTACAGCCTGTGCTGACTGGGGCAACACTGAAAACCCACGAGGAACAGAAGACACCTTAGCATGGTGCAAAATCAGGCTTACTTGCTGCTTAGAACTGAGGAAAACCTAGAGGATCCTGACTGTAATGACAATTGCTGATGTAAACAACTTAAGGTTGGAGTTCTGCAGACCAGAGTTGGTCTAAACCAGTCCCTCTCCTGTTTCAGGTAGCTCCCCTGTGCCAAGTCAGAACTCTTCTGTATTGCTCAAGTCCTGCACTGAGTTTTTCTGTTTGGTTTGGCTATTCTTAGTTATTTGTTTCTGCTTGGTAATATGCAACCAACCAAAGGTGCACGACAAAAGGAAGTACTTTCTGCGTGGTTCTTCAGTTAATTATACTTGAAGTAAATTAAATTTCATTTAATCAAATTTGGGGGTTGGAGTTGAATGATTAGGAGTACATAAATAAAAAATCCAAATGCTGTTTTTTTCCAGCTTGCTCTATTTCAGAAACAGGACATAGAAAAGCATGACAGCCTTGGAAATGTGAATAAAGTAGTTGGTAGGAAAGTTAAACGTTGGCTGCCTTTTATGATTTTTCTTTGAAAACAGTTAATTATTTTAAGGAGACAACATTTGTTCCACCTACATCTTACTGTGAAAGGAAAAACACTATAAAAATAGACTTAATATGGGAACAGCTATATTTAAATAAACACAGTTGGTGTGTATCAAACCCGGGAACTGTTTGAAATGAGCAGAGTAAGCACAAGTGGCCACAAGGTAAAGTGGCCCCAGAGCAAGAATGAGATGTTAGGGTTGCTTCACTAGCAGCGTTCTGGGCTGGGTAGTGGTGTCAGAGGAAGACCAGAGAGCAGTGGAGAAATGCCCTGTGGCAGAAGCACTAAGCATTTGGGTGTACTAAAAGATGTTCAGCATTTGCAGCTTTAAATGAGAGAAGTAAGTCCTTGTGCTGAGACTTCACAGGGTGTGTGTTTCACAAAAATACACATAAATGCACTTGGTGAACTGCATTCCAAACAGTGAGAGCATTTACTTTAAGATGATTTGAATAACCATCAAGAATATACCTTTTCTGGAAGGGACAGTTTAAAATATTTATTATTAGCATTATATATAAAATATATAATGAATGCATGCTGTATATATTGCAGTTCTACATAGCCTGTCGCTCTATGCACATGCCCAACTAACGCTGATCTTTTGCTGGCGCAGGTTTTGTTGCTCACTATTCCCATGCTGTTGGCATGACCGAAATTTCTTGACTTTTGACCTAACTTTCTGCTCTTTGCCAGCTTAACTGGCTGATGCTTTTCCATTTTCAGCACTAAACAATGTTGTGGGGCCAAACTCTGCAGGGCTAGGGGTGTCTGCAGCCAGCTTTCACTGATACATTCTGCCGCGCAGGTGGAAGTTGTGAGGCACTATGGGTTGTTCTAGAAATGTTCTAACAGTGCTGCCTCCCTTTCTTAAAATACAGATCTCCTCCCTCGGGCATTCTGCTTAGTAACTTCTCTTCCCCAACATTTCCTTCCTCCGAAGCTTTCATGTCTACCTAAACACGAGGAGGAACTTCGTTGCTGTGAGGGTGGCAGAGCCCTGGCCAGGCTGCCTAGAGACGCGGGGGAGTCGCCTCCTCGAGACATTCCAAACCCACCTGGAGTATAAAACCATCTTTATCAAGTTATCACAGCTACTTCCCTTCACCCAAATTCCATCTGGAGAGAATGCCTCTCTAGTCCCATTCTTCGGGTTTGCCTGCCCTCTGCTGCCCTCTCGGGCAACTTCATGGGATGTGGAAGAATTTAAAGCTCTGTTGCAGCTGGGTTTGTTAGGAGTCTCAGGGAGACTTTTCTGACACACACACAAATACGAATGTAAAATGTATGTAGAAATTAGGATGTACCCTGCCAGAGTGTTGTCACTGGAGCCACACCTTCAGATTTAATTCCCAGAGTGGTACAAATTGCATATAGGCAGTTGTTTGACAGATACGTATGCAGATAACTGATCTTCATTAGGGATTAAATCACATCACATCACTCATGTGTGCACTTCTGAGTGTTGCATGTTTGCTGTGCAAGTAGTGTGTGTTCTGCTTTATTCCAGGAAGGCTTTTCACTAATTGATGCCCACAAGTGGTTACGGATAGTAAGGAGAGCAGACTGCCTGCTGCTTTCTGCACAGTCAAAGGTAAGCCGAGTTGCTTTTAATAGTCCTAGCAGCTAACACAGTTCTCTGCACTCGCTCCAGCACCTCCAGATCTCTCTTGTGTTGAGGTGCCCAGAACTGGACACAATACTCAAGGTGTGGCCTCCCCAGTGCTGAGCACAGGGGGACAAATGGAACATGCAGTTCCCAGAAGTCTTTAGTTCAGACTCCAGAGCTGACTTACACTTACTTTAGTGCCATTTCATTTTTTTGGGTCACACAGAAGAGCTCAGAGTTGGCAAATCCTTATGGGTAAGAACTGAATTTCCCCACTATCCTTGTAAAACCCCTTGTAAAAACCAGGTGTGTTCACCTGGCTGGACCTTCAATTCATCCACAGGTGGCCCCGTTCACTTACCAGTTCCTTGGGCTTTTAAACTGATCTTCAAACTGGGAATCACACTCCTGGTTTAGCTGCTGGGATAAGTGAAGTTACAACAGGGAAAATGTGGTTCTTTGTATTTAAGTGGTGCAGTGATCCAAGGAGTAATTGCCTTCTTACTAACTAGAACAAACAGGAATTTAATGAAATCAAACTGGTTTGAGGGGGTTTGCAGTTGATTGACTTTCCCTTTGGTTTCTGAGCAGAATGAATGCCGCATGTTCCGTGTCCAGTTTGGGGGAGACACCAAAGCCCAGATGCTGGATCACTGCTGCAGCTGCATTCAGAAACTTGCCCAGTACGTACCAGTTGAAGTAATGGATGAACACAGCCAGCAGCTCTACCCCAGTCCCTCTCTGCCAGCTAATGGCCACAACCAGGTGAGGGACACTGAACAAAATGCATCCTACTACGCATAGTGAGTAAAGGAGAACATACAGAGAGGAAAATAATCAACTGTAAATGACAAATTTTACTTCTAAAGAAAGTTTCTTGTGACTGTGAAAGCCCACATTCAGCTTGCCTGCAGGGAAGCCTGGCTAGCAGACAGGGCCAGGGTTACTCGGGGAGGCAGCTCTGAGGCCAGCTACCATCTCCCTGGTTTCTGAGACTTTCAGGTCAATCACATAGGGAAAGAAAAATGTTAAAGTGTCTTTTAAGTAACCATAAATTGTGTTCTCCTTCTTGTGTTTACTACCTACCCCTGTTTTGCACTGTTCATAATTGTAAATAAGCAGTAGTGTCAATTTGAGCTTAACCTGACACATTTAAACGTGATTTCAGGGTAGGAACAGAGTGTTTCCCCTCTCTTAAGACAAAGACCTCAGGTAAATGGAAAAGGCAGAGACAGACAGTGCTTCTTAGGTGATTAATTCTGATACATGCTCTCTTGGTTGTCCAGAGGATGCTGTTTCCCAGCTCTGAACACAGCCCTACAGCCTGCTTGCCCAGGACAGTGCAAGAGTAATGTAATAAAAATACTGGGACCAAGGCTGAGGCCAAAAAAAGGAATGACAGAGTTTTCAGCTCCGTCGTCCCTATGACAGGATTAGGAACGTCCTGCTCCACTGGACAGAGGGAAAGAGAGCAGTAATTCACCCCAGAGCTGGCAGAGCAGAATGAAGGGAGGTGGTGAGGGATCTGCTCCAGCACCTGGATATAAACAAGTCTATGGGGCCAGATGGGATCCACCCAAGGGTGTTGAGGGAGCTGGCAGAAGCGCTTGCTTGAGCCACTTTCCATCAGTTACCAGCAGGCCTAGCAAACTGGGGAGGTCCTGGCTGACTGGTGTCTGCCAAGTGGGACACCCAGCCACAAGAAGAGAGGTTAACACCGTGCTCAGTGACACGGGTTAGTGACGGGCTTTGTCAGCGTTGGGTTGATGGCTGGACTCTATGATCTTAAAGGTCCCTTCCAATTTGGGCAATTCTGTGATTCCAGTTGGACTCACACCATTCCCATAAAGGCCTCTGGGAGACTTTGACAACTGACGTTTAAGATGTAGCACGTGTTCCTTTCAGCAGGTTCCCTCTACTTTGGGCTTCGCTCCTAACCCATAAGCTAAAGCAGAGGCTGAAAGGAGAGCTATTTAAGAGCAGAACGCTAGCTGCCACCACCACCACTCAGACTCCTTCTGGTGATGCTCTTGCTCCAGATTAAGACTTAAAGCCTGGTGCAGAAAATAGAATTGACAAACCTGACAAACCTGATCTCCTTCTGTGATAAGATGACCCAATTGTTGGATGGGGGGAAAACAGTGGATATAATATTTCTGGACCTTAGAAAAGCATTTGACACTGTCCCCCACCACATTCTCATGGAGAAACTGGCTGCTCATGGCCTGGATGAGCGTAGGATCTGCTGGATCCAGCACTGGCTGGAAGGATGATCCCAAAGGGTGGTGCTCAATGGAGTT
>VZTM01018164.1:251634-268618 GCA_013400555.1 Jacana jacana
AAGGCTTATGAGGATCGATTGAGGGAGTTGGGGTTGTTTAGTTTGAGGAAGAGGCTGAGGGGAGACCTCATCCCTCTCTACAACTGCTTGAAAGGGCATTGTAGGGAGGTTGGTGCTGGTCTCTTCTCACGGGCAATGAGTGCTAGGAGAGGGAATGGCTGCAAGCTGCAGCAGGGTGGGGTTAGGCTGGACATTAGGAAAAGGTTTTTCCCAGAGAGAGGGGTCAGTCAGTGGAATCAGCTGCCCAGGGAGGTGGTGGAGTCCCCATCCCTGACTGTGTTTCAGAGTAGATTGGATGTGGTGTTGAGGGATCTGGTGTAGGGGAGAACTTGTAGAGTAGGGCTGATGGTTGGACTGGATGATCCCAAGGGTCTCTTCCAACCCGATTCTGTGACGGCTTTTCAGTGCTGTGACCCACGGGAAGGAAAGAAGCCTGCTCCTGGTGAACATTCACACAGCATTTTGTAAAGTTACTGCTAGCAAGTAGTTTTAAAGTTCTCTTAGTTTAGACGTGACAGTTTTAACTGCAGGCCCATTATTTCCTGTCTTTCACTTTTAAAGGCTTGAGCAGATGTGCATTCAAGCTCCATAAAAAGATGCCTTTTTACTGCCTAAGGTGGCTGAGCACATTCTCTTCCCTCTCTCTCTCTAAAAATGGAACTACTTCCCTTCTTGCACATGCCCACACTCTGCTTGGGAACAAGCCCTTATTTGTGTTTGATGTTTTCCAGCCGGATGAGCCTCCACCGGGTTCCTGCACAAGCCTTGCAGAAAGCAGCTCTCTCACACAGCTAGCCCAGGTAAAACATACAATCCAGCTCCTCTAACTGCATCTCTCGGGCACAGAGAGAAAACTTGAGCTTTCTCATCTGCTGGAAACATCTGGTAGGTGTTCTCTCCAAGTCACCTGTACCAACAGCCACCCAGGATCGTGTGTAAGGAGCTGGGAAGAAGTGGCAAAGCCAAGTGTTTTGTGGTGCAATTTACACCATCTGCAGAAGAGCAAACACGTACCCAGAGGGCTCATCCAGATAAACAACCCGCTCCTGCAGTCACAGCTTCAGTCTTCCAGCCCACAGTTTACCTCAAAGTCCAGGGTAAAGCTGTGTTTAAAAATAACTGGCAGGTTGTTGCCTCTTTCCTGTGAATCTGGGACCAAACAGAACCAGATGGGTGAGGTTAAAGACTGTCCTCTTTCCAGCCTCTTGTTTCTGTGCAGTTGCTCCTAAGGGTTCCCCAGTGGGCTTTTTCTGCAGCCACAGAAGGATGAAGTCGGGTGTTTCTTCACATCAGTGACATAAGGGACAATTCCTGCACTCCCTTTCACAGAGCTGTCATCTCTGAAACCCCAGAGCCCGTTCAACACCACTGGGCTCACTGGAGCTCCCTGGATCCCCATCTCTGTGGCCAGAGCTGTTACACACCCCACTGGCCCCAACGAGTTTGTACAAGCCCCCCATGAGAGGGATGAAATATGGCTCTTTGCCTTTAGCAGCTGTATTTTTGGTGACCAAGCTCTGCTTTCCCAGACAACACAAGGGAAGGTGAGGCAGCAGTAGAAAAGAGGGCCCTGTCTTCTAAAGCCTGCCATCTTTTGGGCCCTGCCTAAGGCCAGGGCACGATACCTGCCTCTGAGCAAAGCTTTCTACACTCTGTTTGATCCACCTCTCACTTAATTACTAACAACACATAAATCTCCTCACCGTAGCAGCTTCCTATCCCTGGCTGTACACCTTCCTTTTCCCCTGCTTCAGCTTCGGCAACAACCCCGCTCAGCTGCTGCTCTGCCACGCTCCACAGGGCAGTTCCTCCAGGCACAGCCCCTGGGGCACCTGCACAAGGGCTGATTTGGGGCATTTTCCTGCAGATTTTTTAAAACAGAAACACAAATGGGAGACTGTCAGGTATATTTTTCTCCACTCATGGCTACGGTGTGACCCAGAAGAGCAGCCCTACAATGTGAGCCAACACTAAAGATCAGCAAAAAACAGTATTCAGGGCTTTTTCTTCCCTCCCACCCCTCACAGGTGAAGCAGCTCCAGCTGCCAGCGTGCCCCCTCCGCCTGCCAGTTCTCTTGCCCCGTTTCAGGTTCAAACAGCAGCAGCAGTTGGGGCCTGCTGGAGCCTAACGGCACATCCTGCCTTTCCTGGATGGAGAGGCTCGGTTTCATCGGAGCAGGATGGCAAACTGGGCATTTTCAGGGTTTTTTAAAGGCAGATACAGAGCCAGCACTGCAGGGATTTGCTTTGCTTCTCTCCCATGCAAATTACCCAAAAGCCACCCATAGCCGATGGTGCAGCTTTAATGGCTCCAGCACAGACCAGTAAGGAGAGCTGAAGGCTGGTGAGGTCTACAGGAGGGAGGAGAAATGTTGGCACAAACAGTCTTTAACACAGAGCACAAATAACCTGGTTCACACGGAGCAGCAGCTCTGGCTGCAGCAGGGCCTTTGAACTGGGAAGTTACAGTTCACTGATGTGGCCCAGTAAAGTTTTAGCCCTACTGGTCCATGAGACTGGTGCGTTTCTCCTCTGCAGGTAGGGATGGGAGCGGCCTCACCTCTGGGTGCTGGGAGACGGTCGGGGCTGTCCCAACTCCAGCATGGTTCCTTGGCCATCTCCCACTCTGCTGCCACTGGTTTTACACCCAGCAGTGATGTAGGTCACCCACCACCCAGGGAAAAAGCCAGGGGAGGGGGTTAAATGGGCACGAAAAGCTGTTTTAACCCTTAAAAAGCCCCATAATTGACTTGTGAAAGACCCCTTGCTAAGGAGTGAGCTTAGCACCGCGCTCTGGGTTATATCCCTCCACGGTTCAAGTGGATCCTCCTGCACAGAAAGCTGTTCCCAAGACACCACCTTGCCCAGGAAACTGCACTTACTGTGATCCAAAAGGCTGAGGGGAGTCAAAGTCGCAGAGGAGCCGTGTTGGAACCGGTGCTGCCTCTGAACAATGAGCTTCCAGAGCTGTGTGACAAAGTATTCCAAGAGCAGAGTAAGGCAGATGTGTCTTTATTAAATACCCAAGGCTGCCGTCCCTGCGTCGCTCCCCGGGCTCTCAGCTCCGTGACCTCCTTTCTCTTGTCTTTTCCCAGGCTGTGCTGAGGAAGGAGCCCGAGCTCGCCCTGGTGTCCCGCCATCCGGCCTGGCCAGCGCAGGAGCTGGGGCCCTTCATCCGCCTCTGCCTCATGGACCAGGATTTCCCGGCTTTTGTGCAGGACGTGGAGAGGGAATTGAGAAAACTCACCGAAGGCTGAGAAACTCCAGCTTAATCCCGCTGGGATTCGCACACCAGGATCCCCAGCGCCCGGGATCCACAAGCTCAAGTGTGATTAAATACTGGATTTTGATATTTAAATAGTCTTTTTTTTTGGTCAAGTGTTTTATTTTTAAAAACAGGTGAATCCACTTTTTATACATCATTGCACTTCAACAAATACACAGAACACGAGTTCATGCATCTACAGTTACGCACGTCGTGAGAACCCCGGAAGGTCTAGTTTCTACAATCTTTTAAATCATGAGGAATTACAGTGTCAAAACTGAAGAGAATTAACTACTTGCATAGAATCTCACCATGCTGAAACATCGCATCATCGGACCAAAAACAAACACACACAAAAGAAACTTAGAAAAAAGTTTGCCTGAATCGAATGTACAAGAATATGTTGAACACGTCAGTGCAAAAGGATCCCAGAATTTACAGGAGTCAACAACAACAACAACAAAAATCACTGAAAAAGCAATCAGATATATATATATTTATAAAGGGAAGGTTCCTGTTGGACTGCATCCCCCCCACCACCACCTGGAACCCTGGCCATCGGACACCCCAGTCTCTCTCTGTGGGTTAAGCCCTTGAGATAAGTTCGGTTCCTATTCCCTCTAAGTACCAGGACAGCAGAATCCTCCCGTCTTTCCGACGTACAGTAAAAGGAATGGATTATCAGCAGCTTAGAAATGAGACACACTTAACTGCAGTTTGCTTCCCCCCTCCCCCAAGATATAAATATATACTGTCTATATAATAGTGGAGTTTCGCTGTACTTTACAAAAGTCTCACGAGGTGGCAGCGGAGCGCTTTAGAGCTTTGCCAATTCTCTGCCTTTTTCAAACAGCTACAGGAAGTAAAAAAATGGCGCATGCGTGAACCCCACCTCACTACTTCTACTGTTAAATAGAGCCAGGAAAAAAAAACAAAAACCAACCAAAAGAATAAAAGAATCGGGAAAAAAAAGAAAAAAAAAAAAGAAAAAAAAAAAAGAAAAGAATCAAATGAGAAAAAAGCAACATTCACAGCACATCAAGCCCAGAATAGTTTACACCTTCTACACGGAAGCTGGCTAGGTCACCCGTACAGGAGAGGCTAAATAAGGCATGCTTAGACAGTTCATATCGGTGCTCACTTGGGAAGGAAAGAAAACTCAAAACAAAACCGGAAATCAGACAGAACTGGAGTTCTAGAACCAAGAGTTCCAACCCTTAAATTTAGCAGGTCATATTGCCATCAGTCTCTCAGAAACTTAAAGCTCTAAAAAAGAAACGAGAAAAGGTGCTAGTCAATGCCCGGCAGCGCCTCCCACTGCAGCCAGAGCGCTCGCCCCTCGCGACCGCCCGCGGGACGGGCTCCCCACCAGGGCCAGCTCTCACTACTGAGGGAGCAGGAAGGGGCTGGGGGGGCTCCTGAACTGGCAACAGCAAGGACTAGGTAAACTCGACAGGTGGGTGAACTACCTGCTTGTTTTATTGACAGAAACCTCTGGGGAACCCCGGGGGCAGGAGGGCTCCTGCCATCCTCCCGGCAGCCGGGACCTTCCCAAAGTCAGGGAAAAAGCTTGTTTTCCGCACCCCAACCGCTCCAGAACAAGGGGGTTAAGGCCGACCCTTTCCGGGTCATACTTACATGATAAGCATTTTTAATTTGTGTTTCTCTGGCGTAAGTTTTTATCTTTGTGATTGTTTGTAGAATTGGTTTTCCTGGAGGAAGAAAGAACACAAAATGTTAAAAAGTAAACCCAAACCCAACCAACCCAAACCCAACCAACCCAAACCCAAACCCAACCCAAACCAACCCAAACCCAAACCCAACCCAAACCAAACCCAACCCAAACCCAACCCAAACCCGCTCTCTCTCTCTCTCTCGACACCACCTTGGCCCCTCCTACCATCGATGGGTCTTTCTCCACCCGGGACCCCGCTGACACCGCTCTCCTTGGCTCCAGCACTGACAGCAACCCAAAGGCTTCCTTCCCCTTAACTGGTGTCACACATAATGCCCATCCCACACCACAGAAACTCCAGTAACCACGGTATATCAGGGCTTGGAAGGGACCTTGNGATGCTCCACTCCCTCCATCATCTTGGTAGCCCTGCCCTGGACTCTCTCCAGCAGTTCCCTGTCCTTCTGGAACTGAGGGGCCCAGAACTGGAGACCATATTCCAGATGGGGTCTCACCAGGGCAGAGGAGAGGAGGAGGAGAACCTCTCTCCACCTACTGACCACCCCCCTTTCTGATACACCCCAGATGCCAGACAATCCCCCCACATTAAGCCAAATTCTCTTTGATTTCCATGTTTTTGTCTCTAAGGAGGCACTTACATGGGCCCAGCTGGTTCATCATCTGCGCAGAGAATTCCCAGGCGATCCCAGGGAAGGGGAAGGAAAAGAGAGCAGAGAAGAGTCAGTGTGTGCCCGGCGGCGCCGCCACCACCCCCCCGGCTGAGCCGCAGCCCCCGCCATCTACAGCGCTAAAGGCCATTCCACCGGGAAGTGCAAAAGGTTCATGGAGTTACTGGTCAGGACTCGGGTTTTAATGGCAGGTATGTTGCTTCGATGGTTTTTAGTTAACACTTGGAATGCTGGTCATGAAAAACTGCAACTGTAGTGGACAGATTGCTGCAACATGGTCAAGACTCATCCTGTCCCCAAGTTCCAGTGGTTCAATCTCATAAAAAATAGATGAGAAGACAAACCAACGTCTCGGTTGTAAAATCCTGCTGGTTGTTTTCTTGTATTTTATTATATTTTATTTTAATTTTAATATTTTATTTTTTTCTTAAGCCACTCTTCAAGTGCTGAGGGGTAACTGCTAGTGCAGACACCGCGGGGGGTGCGCCATGAGCTCTCCTTTCTCCTCCTCCTGCGTGACACAACCCCTACGTATTCCGGTTTTCTCCTCCTTTGACTAGAAGGGACCAGGTTAGGAGGAGGCTGAAGGTGCAAGACTGGATTCAGGAATCCAGCCGTGGTCCCTGGAGAGCAGCGGGCGCAGTGCCTGCGTCCCAGCGAGCACCGGGGGAACCTGAGGGTGCTGTGACACCTCCAGGGACCACAGGCTCCAGCTCCAGGAGACTGAAGGCGCTGTTCTGCCTGTGTCTCGGGGCAAAGAGATTCCCTTAGGAATTGGGAAAGGTTCTGCCAATGAGTCGTGGGTTGCATTAAGCTCTTTCACGACCAATTGAACATTTTTGTGTTTTGGGGGAATCATAAACCACCTTATTTTGCTCCCAACCTGCGCCACAGAGAGCATTTAAAGAGCAGTGCAAAACCCAATGCAGAAGGTCAATGCTCCTGGAGAAGTGATTTTGGGGGGGGGGACACGGGGACACACAACACGCACGACCAATTCAGGACCGGCCGGTTTTGGCCCTCGCCAGTTGCCGTCCCCGCCTCACGCTAGAGGTGGGGTGTTTTTCACTGAAGTCTTTAAAAACTCTCAGCAGGATTCCACAAGGGTGCTCAGTGCACATGAAGCAGTTATGGAAATTACAGTCGGAACGGTGTAGGCATCCGCATGAGCACACGCCGGGAGTAATGTCGGGCAACGGGGACATTACTCCACCTGGACCTTCCAGGCAAACGGAGAGGCAAAGCCACCGCTAGCACAGACAGTGACCCGAACAACAGAAAAAATAATAGTTCAAAAAAATAAAGAACTAACCACAAACCAAGAGCTTTACAGCCAAAAAATAACACACTAGCGACACACCAGTGTCCACAGAAGTCCATTCCCAGCAACAGTACACTATCGGACAAGGTACAGAGAGAACTAGGACTAGTAAAGGACAACCAGACATCAATGTGCTGTTGTATATACAGTGGAGATATACAGAGACACATCAGGTGCTGAAACACAAAGCACAGGAGCTCTACAACTCCCCTCCCCAGACATCTTTTGGTTGGGCAAAAGATGGTGGGAGCAGGCAGCGCCGTGCCTGCCGCGCTGGGGAAGGGGGGGGGGACCGGCCCCGAGCCCCCCAATCCTGGCCCAGCCCTGCCAGCGGGGGCCGTGCTGGGACCAGGCCGTCCCGGCTTTCTGACGAGCACCGCTGCCATCTTTGAGAGTTTGTTTGGCTGGACTTCAGAAATAGCAAACTGCACCCACAGGATACAAGCTCTCGCTAGGAAATAGCCCCTTTCTCTGGTCAAATATTTAGATGCCTATTTCAGGTAAGTAGTTTTGTGGATTAAAAAGAAAAATAGCAATTAGAATTAAAAAAAAAAAACCACCAACAAAACCAAAAAACCCTAAGAGCTTCACATTGGCAAAGGCTGCCCTGGAACATCTCCCTGCCAGAGCCAACAAAAACACCCACTAGACTATTGCAGATTGCGCAGCGGATCAGCACCGCTCCTCCTTCCCCGTCCCTGTGGGGAACCTCCAGGGAGGGAAAAAGCCAGAGGAGACCCTCTCTGACCCTCCAGGGAGGGGAAAAAGCCAGAGGAGACCCTCTCTGACCCTCCAGGGAGGGAAAAAGCCAGAGGAGACCCCCTCTGACCCTCCAGGGAGGGAAAAAGCCAGGAGGAGACCCTCTCTGACCCTCCAGGGAGGGGAAAAAGCCAGAGGAGACCCTCTCTGACCCTCCAGGGAAGGAAAAAGCCAGGAGGAGACCCTCTCTGACCCTCCAGAGAGGGAAAAAGCCAGAGGAGACCCTCTCTGACCCTCCAAGGGAGGGAAAAAGCCAGAGGAGACCCTCTCTGACCCTCCAGGGAGGGAAAAAGCCAGAGGAGACCCTCTGCAAACCTCCAGAGAGGGAAATAGCCAGAGGAGACCCTCTCTTACCCTCCAGGGAGGGAAAAAGCCAGAGGAGACCCTCTCCTGGGCCGCTCCCTGGTCAGCCAGTAACGGCTGGACGAGCAGCCCCAGGGCAGGAACAGACACAGACCGAAAGAAACCTCAGCCAAATCAGGGGCAACAGAACAACAGGAAAATAAGGACAAAATTAAAGATTAAAAACAGCAAACTGAAATCCAAATTAGTCGTGAACGTGAATGAAGAGGTTTTAAGAAAAAAAGTGTTAACGTCATGACTTGTGCGTTGTATAGACTGAAGCGGAGATTAAACAAACTCCAAAGCATGCAGAGCTCTCACTTACCACCGTGTTTTTAAGGGTATGATGCAATTGAAGGGGGGAGAGGGGGGGGAAAAAAAACAAACAAAAAAAAAGAAGTCATAGTAACCGACAGATATCAATGCAGCCCCCAGTTTTATGCCACAAGACCTGCGCTGGGACCGGGTCCTCTTTCAGAGCACGGGAAAGCCAGGGCCGCGGAGAACATCCTCCTTCCCCTCCGCTCCCCAACGCCACCAGGTGAGCTGGAGTTCTCACCATCCACCACACTAACCCCCCCCTCCTCCCCGCCCCGAGCTTGGAGGGGGCTCTGCAGCCTCCCCAGCCCCTGTTGGTTATTGCACAGGATGGGATTTTTAACCCCCCCCACACCCCTACCCAGCCCAGCCTTTCCTGTGGCTGTAGCCATCGAGCTGCATAGTCTTGCCCCGAACCAGCACGTTCCTGAGCGCTGGAATGGCTGCTGTCTCTCCTGTAATCGGTCCCCCCAGGTGAAAATACCCGGGCATTTAAACACTAAGATGAGGACAAATAGATCTGCTTTCGCTCCCTCTGCTTGGATTAACTCTCTGGGAACGAGACCCCCCGCTTCAGCAGCCGCAGAAGGGGCTGGAGTTCCCATCCTCTCCCCACCCCCCAGCCCCCCTTTACTCTCAGCCACAATTTAGAAGGCTGTTTTCGATATAACTCAGCTTTTTACCTCCTTTGACAAACTGCAGGATTTATTTTTAATATCCAATTAGTCTTGTGTAGCCTCTTATGGCTGGTGGAAGTGAAACACGAAACACTAAAAGGGCACTTCCAGCACTGAAATGCACAGTTTTGCCTCCAAAGAGACTCTGCTCCTGCTTTAAAACCTGCAAAGAACCTCCTGCAGGCACGGCCCTCACGCTGGCCGAACGGGGAACAGGAATGTTATTGAACTGAAACGCCTCAGTTTCTGCTCAAACACCCAAAAGGAAGAGGCAGGGCCTTGGGGCAGCCTCAGGGCCTTGTGTTAGGAGACAGCTCTGGGTCAGAGCCCTTCCCTGGTGTCACTGACCACTAACGGGAGAATTCGCTCTGCAGCTGGAAAGCTCTGGAGAAGGACGTTGACACCAATTCAATGTGTTTCTAAGTTGGGGCAACGCTCTTCTCTCCAGCTCCATCAACAGGAATAGTTTGGAAGGAGCAGGAAGGGGGGAATAAATAGAAAGAACTGAATTGAGACACTCCTCTTGCTCCATAAAAGCAAACCAAGAGAAACGAAGCCAATCAGCCACGGAGACTCTCCAGCTGGGATTACTGCTTTGGACTGGGGGAGATCTGTGGTGACATCTAACAGAGTCCTGTCCCAAGGCCCAGAGGAGCTCAGCCACCCCATTGTCACCGTGACACCAGCGAGAGGCTGGCTGTCCCCCCCTGCGCCTGCCTGACACTTTTCTCCCTTTGATGGCTTTTAAGCGTGGGAGAGAAAGGTGAAAAACCACAAGCAAAGCACCCAGAAATTAACTTGTAACCAGGTAAACCACTGCAGTCAAAAACATTTTGGTCTTTAAATTACTTACAGTAATAGCAGGAACAGGGAAAGTCAAGAAAAAAAGTAAACCATGAGTATTAGAAAGAATGTGGGGAAATGGATGGAGCTTCTGCGGGGCCGGAGCAGAAACACTTTTACGGAAACTCTTTGTATTAAGCTGAGAAATGAGAAAGATAGAATGAAAAAGGACACGTTATAACCCTGGCACCTCCTGGCTTTGAACTAAAGAGCGTGTGGAACAGGGATTTTGAAGTAAAAACCGTTTACATTCTTGTGGGGGAACGTAGCCAAGAAGTTTGTACTCTCTACTTACCCCAGAACACACCCTTTAAAGCAGCCTCTGGGCTGATTTTAGGTTATTTGATCCAACAAGCACAGAAAACCCCCTTTCTTTAGGGCCCTTTGATGTACCACGCTCAGGTGGCAACGGCTGAGCGCTCTGTCTACCCAAACCAAGCAGCTCAAGCTGTACCCCAGAGGAAGAAAAGCCCCTTCGCTTCCTTTGGCTGCCGTGGGAGGGAGGCCCAAGCCGTTGCCCGGAGCACAGCGCACCCGCAGTCCCCCCGCCGAGCCCCCCCTTCCCACGGGTACATGCAGTGACGGGCCAGCGGCTCTGCCCCTCACATGCCACGCTCATGCAGCCCTCGCCACCAGAAGCTGCAGCTCCGTCACCCACCCAGGATGCCCTGAAACCCGGCCGCTCTCTGGAGGAGGCTCTGTGAGCCCTGCGCTGCTTTACCACGCGTCAAGCAAATCAAAGCCCTCGTTTTGGAAGGATGCGGCACTCCCAAGCACAGTCCGCCATCCCTTCCTCCTTCCAGCACGTCACTGGGATGCCGGGGGACAGGGAACTGGAGGTTCTCCCTGCAGTCACCCACACACACCCCCCAAGGAGGGCAAAAATGCCCCTAAATCCGTAGGCAGGACAGCAAGAACCTGCACCGGGCCCCTGCCAGTGCCACCCTCGCACCCTTTCTGGTGGCAACACACACTTCCCAAGAGCACAGGTCTTTGTGCTATCCAGCAGCAGCAGGAGAGGGGGAAAGAACAAACAAATCAGAATTATATGAAGGAAGAAATACTGGCCAAGGAGCCACCGAGCAGCCCTGTCCCGTGGCATATGAAGCAACTCAAGATAAGAAGCAAGGTCCATGCAAAACACCCATAAAAATTAAAAAACCCCAAAACCAAAACATCAACCCAACCCCTTAGTCAGGAAATGCCAAAGTTAAAGGAGCGCCCTGGCCCTTCCAGGAGGAGGGCAGGAGCGCCCTGGCCCTTCCAGGAGGGGGTAACGCCTTTGGTCAGGCCAGCGAGTCTGGTGGGAAAGTGTCCTGTCACACACAGCCCCGTGTCCCCCCTGAAACTCCAGCCCCCAAAGGGCTCACTCTGCAGCTGGAGGGTAAAATCGAGGAGAACCACACCAAGTTGAAGCATGTGTCTGTCACCCTGCCCCACTCACCAGCAGCCCGGGCAGTTGGCACGTGGAGACGGGGCCTTTTTAGCCCGTGCAACACGGAGATGAAGAAGGGAATGAATTCAGCTGGCTCAGTTTTGGTCAGCCAGGTGGAGCTCCCGAGTGCCCTGGAAAGCATCCCAGACACCTTCCAGGAGAGACAACATTTCTCTCCAAACACTCCCAATTCCCCCACTGGCAACTGGGGGCTTCTGCTCAGCATCATTTATCAAAAGCCCTCGTTTTAGCCCTTCTCCCTTCACCCCAAGGAGTCCTGCTTATTCTTATTTAGGCTGACACAGCTCTGAGACCACCTGCTTTTCTGGGAAGTTCTTACAAACACCCTCGTGTGCACATGCAAACACTGACATTACTGCTCTGGTTTGTCAAAGGGTTATGCTGCTCCTGAGGTTTGCCCCAAAACCTTCACATTCCTCTAAAAAGGGTTCTTTGTCAGCCAGGGTGGAGTCGGGGGGACCCTCAGGACCTGCCATCCCACTCCCTTATGCTGCATTATATGGAGGATCCCTTGGAGATGTGGAAACACTGAGCAGTCCAATAGAGTTCTCAAGAACGAGCAGCCAGAGGAGCAGTGTCTGGAAGGTGGGACCTCAGTGAAGGACAGCTGGGAGATTAAAGGACTCCAATTAAGTGTGGCTGCAATTAGTGGATTCTGGAGCAATCCTGCTCTAGCTCTCGGATGAGATTGGGTTTGTTAGAAGGGATGAACGTGGCCAGTAGCTGCTGTGTAACCCAGCCAGCCCTGGGGACAACATCACCTGGGAGCTACATGGGGGAGAGCCCAGTGTGAGCACCAGCACCTCCCACTGAGACCTGGGACAAAGCCTGCTCAAGTGTATTTCACCTACACTGGTATCAGCCAGGCTGTGCCCACCCCAAAGGTGGTCATTTAGCAGCAAGGCTTTGGTTCCTCTGGACACAGGGGACGTTACCACCTTTAGAATTGCTGGTTTTCTGCAAAACTTTGTGGGAAACCCTTCAAGTGTCCTGAGTGAGTCACCCTCATTAGGGCCTCCCAGCATCCTCGCTCCTGCCATCACACGTGTTCAGGAGGAGGTTGGAGGGAGCTTTGAGCAACCTGGTCTCTTGGAAGGTGGAACTGGATAAGCTATAAAGTCTCTTCCAACCCAAACCAGTCCATGATTTTATGATGAATTGGGTGACTAAGGAAGGTCCAGAGTTATTCCAGAGACGGGTGATGGCAGGAACGGGAAGGAATCCCAGTGTCCAAGGAAAAATTTGGAGCAGTCCACAGAATTATTCAGGTTGGAAGAGACCCTTGGGATCATGGAGTCCAACCATCAGCCCTACTCTACAAAGTTCTCCCCTACACCAGATCCCTCAACACCACATCCAATCTACTCTGAAACACAGTCAGGGATGGGGACTCCACCCCCTCCCTGGGCAGCCCAGTCCAGGCTCTGACCACTCTTTCTGTGAAGAATTTTTTCCTAATGTCCAGCCTAACCCTACCCTGCTGCAGCTTGAAGCCAGTCCCTCTCCTTTGAGCGCTCATTGACCGTGAGAAGAGACCAGCACCAACCTCTTTACAATGGCCTTTCAAGCAGTTGTAGAGAGTGATGAGGTCTCCCCTCAGCCTCCTCTTCCTCAAACTAACAGTCCCAGCTCCCTCAATTGATCCTCATAAGCCTTATTCTCCAGACCTCTCACCAGTTTCATTGCCCTCCTCTGTACTCGCTCCAGCACCTCGATATCTCTCTGGTCCAAGGCTTTGTCCAAGGACAAAACTCCCCTCCCAGCAGGAAGGACCAGCAGTGAGGTTCCTCTGCTGAGCTGCCCTGGGTTAAGGCCACCAGTTGCTCCCCCAGTTAGCAAGGAGGCACCAAGAGCTCCATCGTTACTGCTGCAGCACCTTCACCCAAGGTTCACAACCACAAAACCTGGTTTGTAAAGCTCAGCACATGGAACCCAGTGTTGAAAATAAAGCTTTGGAAAGCCAGCCAGCAGCTGGGAGAGATCACAGCTCTCACCAAACACCATTTACACCGTGCAAGGTGGGGGTTAGGAGAGCTCCTGCAGGTGCTGGCCCAGGTACTGGTGATGATGATGAGGCCCCCTCAGCTCCTGGAGCTGGACTTGTAGGATTTTGGGAAGCAGAGAGTTTAAGAATTCCCAGTGATAGACCCACCCTTGCACTAAAACATTAACTTTGGCATTTCCTAACAGCGTATTTAAAAGAATAACATGAAGATTAACCCAAGTGAAACATCCAAGTGTGGAAATCAGCAGACTCAAGGATTTCTCACATACACATGGGTAAAATGCCCGCTCCCGGGGCGCTTCCCACCACGGTATCACGGAAAGCCCCAAATGCCATGACAGAAGATGCAAGAGTATCCAAGGGAATGTAGGACTCAAGTCAGCTGTTGGTTGAGAAGACGTTGTGGCAATTATGTCTCTCCATCCAGGCAAAATTAATACACAGATACTGTGGTATGGATTTTTGTCCTCCAGGAAAGCGGACAGAGAAGATGTTTGTCCACCATGGAGGTGCACCACCCTCCAGGACTCAAGCTCTTGAGAATAATAGCAGATCAAGCTAAGCAAATTTAGTAACCTCAGCTACTTGGCTCATCATCTCAGACACCTCCATCAGAGATGATGAGCCTGGATCCCTCGGGCATCTGACAAGCGGGGTCAAGACCAGCCTGGAAAACTTCAGTCTGAGACCAACAGCTCCTGATGTCATCACCTCCAACATGGGCTTGATCGCAGGGACACGGTGGTTCCACTGCAATGTGGCCAAGTCAAGGCCAATCTCTACTGGATTAAGTCCAGTTGAGGCTGTTTGCAACGAGTATTTACATTTCAGATTGCAATCTGATGATCTTGGTTTGGTCCTTGTGAAATGTCAAAGCCTGAAATTGCAGGGAGCCGTGAACAGCCGTCAACGCGGAGGTGAGATTCTCTCCAGCCACCCCAACATCAGAAGTTAGGCCAGCTTGGCAGAGCAACATGGCAGAAACACAAGGAGACCATTCAGAATTGTCTTTTTTTCAAGTTTTCTGGGCTGGTTGAGGGCCGCTTTGAGGACAAACTGCTGGCAGTATCATCCCTCAGCACCTGTGAAGCTGTTAGTTATGCAGAGGAACATGCACTACCCGGCTCCAGTGTCGCTGGATACACACCTAGAGCAGTCCCACAGCATGCTCTGTAAGCAGTTAGTAAGTGCTAATTAAGGGGTTGACATCAAAAGCTGGTTTCCTCTAGGTATGCTCTAATTCTGACAGTTTTCATCTGCCATGGAAGTGACCCAAGCCTCAGCTATTCTCAAAATGTGCATATTTATTATTTATCTCTGAAGATTTATTATTTATTTCATTTTCTGAAAGGGAAAATAAGGAAAGAACCACAAAGCTCTTTTTCCCCCTGAATGCCCCAGGCAGGTCAGCACCCTATTTTCATCCCAAAATGCACACAGCCCTGCTGTGTCCCTCCAGATCCCTTCTACAGCTCAACAGCAACCAGCCCTCGCTGCACGGGCCACACAGCCACCTTGGGGACAAGTCTCCCCTGGGCTCGAGGGCTCGTCCAGCCCAGAAAGACACAAAGGATGGGGTGCTTCCCATCATGATTCTGTGGTTTTCCCCTCTCCAGCACCTAACTCCATCACTTGGAGGCGTCAGGTTCCTACAGCACCACGGCACAAGGCTTTCCTGGCTGGCATTCCTAATGGCCACCACAGTGAGCAGCTGGGTGGCACACTAAAGCTTGTTCTTCTGTGGGGTTCTTCCAAATGCTGCTTTTAGCCTCAAACCGCCCCTTTCCCCATGTTTCAAGGGGGAAGCCATGCAGAAGCAGCCCAAAGATGAAACAGCTACTACTCTCTTATGTACCAAGCACAGTAACTAATGAGTGCTCCCAAACCTGATTGTAACTACCTGATCTTTAGAGAATGTAACTCGAGTGGCTGTGACAATTAGCTGGAGTTTCCAGAGTATTCCTTAAATACAAATTCAGTTACAGACCAAAGGAAGAGTCCTTTAACGCTGGAAACATGTATTTCTGAAGCATCTCTGTGGTCCCAGTCCTTTTAAGTGTACGGTGTCCTCACAGAGCCTGCCTGGTGTCCATTCCAGGTGCCACATGGTAAAGGGAGGGCCATTGGGGGTCAGAGTGTCCTCAGTTCCCCACCCTGTGGCTCCTCAGGGCTGGCTGCAGCTTTACTACAGCAGGAGAGAGACAGGAACACTCTGCTCCTCACACCTCGTGTCACAAAACAGCTTTAAGAGATCGCAGGAACCACCCTCCCACCCGCAGTCCCAAGTGGGGAAATCGAGCACTGGGACTTTGCCCAGCACTGGGACCCTCTGCTGGGTTGGATGTTTGGAGAGAGAGCAGATGAGAAAGCAGAGAGCTCAGCGCTGCTGGTCCTTCCTGACACAAAGCCCCACTTGATCCACTTCCCAAGTCCCCGTTGCCTGGATATTTTCCCCCTCTCTCTCTCTCCTCACAAGCGGCTTTGAGCACACTTACCGTCTGGGACTTCATCCGGCCGCTTCCTTTTCTCATAAATAACTATGATGACAACGAGGATAACGATTTCTGCCAGGATCCCCAAAAAGGGCCAGAGGGGAGCCAAGTGGCTGCGGACACGCAGGATGGTGGTGACCGAGACGGAGCCGACCTGGTTGGTTGCGTTGCACTGGTACTCGCCGGGATCTTCGTTTATCTGGAGGTTCGTGATGCTCAGCTCGGTGTAGTTGTCTTTGTTTGAAATGAAGAATCTTCCAGAGGAGTTGTTGATGTCCTGATAAAAGGAGAAAGTGGAAGAGCAGAAGAGCAAGAGCTCTAGTAAGTTCCAGTGCCCTTTGTGCACTGTGGAAACGGGGAGAGACTGGAGGGACTCCTGCGGAGTGGCTGGTTTGTTAACACAAGAGAAGAGCCCACCAGAGTGTTTATTGTGTCCCTCTCTACGTGAGATTGAGCCCTAAAGTGCTTCAAAACAACAACCACCAATGCTGGCTTAACTGGCAACCTGTGTTTTCACCCTTCTTGACCAGTGTCAGTCAGTCAGTGGAATGGGCTGCCCAGGGAGGTGGTGGAGTCACCCTCCCTGACTGTGTTTCAGAGTCAATGAGATGTGGTGTTGAGGGATCTGGTGCAGGGGAGAACTTGTAGAGTAGGGCTGATGGTTGGACTTGATGATCCCAGGGGTCTCTTCCAACCTGAATGATTCTATGATTAAACACCAGTGGTGGTGACTGTGTGAGCAACGTGTTCTCAGCCTTTTCCTGCAGGAGGAACCCTTACAGCCCCCTCACCACTCACAGCAAAGAGCTGGAGCAGATCAGACAAGTGACAGGAGAGAGGATACATTCCCTACCAGGGGACAAACCCATTTCAATACAGAAGGGGGAAAAAAGACCCCAAAACAAAGTAGTACTGGTTAAGATTGTCCTACACCCCATCAGACAGCGCTTTCTATTCCAGGTGTAACCACCCAGCAGTATCTTGTCTCTGCTATGGTTTTAGAAGAAATACACGGTGCTCAAAGCTGTGTGGTCTGGGCAGCCATTGCCTTCATGGGTGTTTAAACCTGGAATTCCAGGACCCACGTTCTTTCTACACTCAAAAAAACAGACTTCCAGAGTTGCTGCTGTTTGAAGAATTCA
>VZTM01018164.1:268674-280107 GCA_013400555.1 Jacana jacana
GGGGGGGGGGGGGGGCAAAACGTTCAAAGTGGGGGTGTTTAGTCTTCCTGAAAGACATCTTGGGAGAGGTTATTGAATAGCTTCACCAGAAAGGCAGGCTGAAGGGAAACCTGCCCAGCACCACACAGGGCTCTGCTCACCCCTTGAACATCCCTGAACCACACTTCGAGAGCTTCTGCAGCACAACCCTTGAGTCTGGTGTCCAGTTCTGGGCACCTCAACCCAAGAGAGATCTGGAGNAGTAATATCCCTAAAGCCAAGGTGCTCATTCCCACCCGTACCGGGGGTTTTGGCAGGTTCCTGCATGCCTGACACCCCCTGCCCCCCTTTTCTCACCTCAAACACTCCGTTGACCTTCTTGCGCCAGACCCACTCGGGATGCGGGAAGCCCACGGACTTGCAGTACATCAGCGCCTCCTGCCCCTCGTTTTTGTTCTCACTCCGCTTGTGGCCAGTGATGTCAGGAGTAGCTGTGAAAGAAAACCAAACCAAACCCTTCTCTTCACAAGCTGCTCACCAGAGCTCGGGGAAGTCGAACAGAAAACAAGTGACACGTTCCCAGGAAGCTGTTTGTCTTTCCCACACCGAGCCTGCCCATCTTACAGAAGGAAAATTGCCATTCCCACTTCTCTCCAAGCAGCATCTCAACTGAAGGTCTGCAAGAACCTCCTCCAGGCTTGGTTTGCCAGACAGACTGAGAGACAAGGGAGAAATCTCAGCATCAGACTTACAAAATTAAGTCAGGCCAGCCATTCCCTGGTGCAGGAAGCACCCGGGTCTCCCTGCAGGAGGTCCCCAGGGCTCTGTGGCCCCTTTAGCTTTGAAACAGAGAGCCTGGTTACAACTTGCCCATAGCGTCAGGACTGGGCACTGGTACTGTCTGAACAGGAATATCCCAAAGTTGAATCAAGGTGTACTTTCTCACAGGAGCGTTTTAGATTGGGCCCACAAACACGCTGTGACTCGTTACACTTAACCCTCCTTAGACCTTGGAGTGACACCACTCCCAGGTACTGCTGGGGATCTTGCATGCAGCAAAAGTCAACTATCCCTCCAACAACCAAATATCCCTCTAACAACCTCCTCCAACCAAGACCATTTCGTTCAGCCTGTCCACAGCCAGAGAGATATTCCAAGGAGGGCTGCAGGTGAGGGAGGCTGGGCAACCGCCAGCACAACACAGCCCCAGGACCAACAGAGGGTCTTCTGAATGACTTGGCCTATAAATACCATCGCTGGCGTTTGGCAGAGCAGCCCACTGGAGCCTAATACCTCAGGAGAGATTAGGGTGGATCAATGGGCTGCCCCGGCTGAACCTTCGCGTAAGCAGATGGCTTTGGTGCCGTAGTGAGCACCTTTAAAGCCCCTTCGCTTTCACACGCGGCCTGCTGTGTGATGGCAGGACACTGATCTGTTAATCCAGTCAAAACCCGACCTGGGTGCTCCAGGAAAACACCCCCAGGCACGGGAATGTATTCTGAGGGGCTATTTAAGAATTCCATTTGCCACTGGGCAAACCCCTACAGGCAGCCCCCGGGGAAGGAGTAGGGGTTTGTGACAGCTTTTCTGCAGCTGCAGGCTGAAAGGATTCAGCAACTCTCACAAGAACAAGCAGAACAGAGTAACAGGGGCTGAACCTGCTCTTCCCCCAAAACCATCCTCACAACTTTTGAGGAAAAGGAATTACCAGGTTACAAAGGCAAGGGCAGAAAGGATGCCTCCAGGAGCCCATGCCTGCCTCCTGCACGATCCTTCCTGGACAGTAACGTGGCTGGTGGGTGATGTCCCAGAGTTAAAATGCAGAGTTAAAATGAGCTCACGAACAACAGGACAGTTTTAGCTGTAGGAATATTTAACTACAGCGTTCCTTAGAACGTGGGTATTCACCCAAAAAGCACCAAGTCAGTTCGGAGGGGAACTCCAGCACCGCCCTGCACCAGCTCTGCCCCTTCGCTGGGTAAAGAAACACACCCTGCTGAGTTAAAGTTAGCACCTCTTCTCTGCATTAGCAAGGCAGGGGGTGCCCCAGCCCGGCAGAACAGCTCCCTCCCGCTGCTGCAGAGGAGGTAGAGGCTGGTTCCTTCACAGAGGTTTCAGCCAGGCAGGGACTGAAACCAACTCCAGGATGGCTGGTAGAACCCATAACGAAGTTACACCATTTTAAAATACCTTCACGCATGAAGCACATCCACTTTTAATTTTTATTCTTATTTTACTCGTGAGTGAACATTTTTTTTTCAGCAGGGCACCAAAAAGGAGCTTATTACCCAAGAACAACGTGATTGTTTCATCCCATAAGGGAGCAGTGGGTACTTTGACCACAGCCTGTCAGGACCCGCACCGCAGAGCATCGGCCCCGCTCACAACACGCAACACACACGTAGCAGGAGCCACGCCTGGCGCCAGACAAGGCCTTCTGATCCCTGGATCACAGAGTATCAGGGATGGGAAGGGACCTTGAAAGCTCCTCCAGTCCAATCCCCCTGCCAGAGCAGGAACACCCAGAGCAGGTCACACAGGAACGCCTCCAGGCGGGTTTGGAAGGTCTCCAGAGAAGGATGACGCTAACTGTAACAATGATACATAAGAGAAAGGCTCTAGAGATTTTAATTATCTTTAAGAAAACTAAGGGTGGGTTGTCAGGAGGATGGGGCCAGGCTTTTCTCAGTGGTGCCCAGTGAGAGGACAAGAGGAAATGGGTAAAAACTTGTAGCTCAGAAGTTCCATCTAAATACAAGGAGGAACTTCTTCACTGTGAGTGTGTCAGAGCCCTGGCAGAGGTTGCCCAGAGAGGTGGTGGTGTCTCTGTCTCTGGAGACATTCAAGCCCTGCCTGGACACGTTCCTGTGGGACCTGCCTTGCCAGGGGGATTGGACTAGATTATCTCCAGAGGTGCCTTCCAACCCCATAGCATTCTGTGATTCTGAGACATTACCCTTCAAACATGAAAATGCTTTGAGACAAACCCCATGAACTGAAGACTCCAGATCATAACAACTGTCTGGTCTTGTGCGAAAAGCAGCTGCCAGGCGTAGGAACTGAAGGAAGCTGGAAAGGGAAGAGCATTCCATACTTGCCAAGCGATCACAGACTACCTAGGCCCAGCTGGGGCAAATATACTTGGAGGAAAAGAAGTTTGAGTCAAAGGTCTCCAAGCAGAAAATAAATCAAGTTGTGGGTTGAGCACGGTGCATTACACCTTCAAGGTACTTCAATAAGCAGCTTTCAAACCACTGCCTGCAGCCTCAGAAAGGAAGAGACCATTTGTTCTAGAAGATGAGGGTTCAAGACATAAATTTCCTCTAGTGACATCCTGAAAGGTGTCAGCCCCCTCCTTGGCAGGCTTGGAAAGCACTCTCCCAGGCAGGAGCACGGTACAGCCCGGTTGAGGATGGCACCCGGCAGCAGAGCACCAGGTGACAATGAGAGAGTCACAAACCTGGCACCAACAGTTGTCAAAAACGATGGCAAATCACCCCCATTGTTAAAAGAAGAAACAGGATTCATCCACTTGACATGGGAGCCCTGCACAGCATGGACCTCTCAGCACTCAATCTGCCACGGCGAGCGCAGGCAGGGCCTGGAGGGAGGGAAGGAGGGAGGGAAAGTGGGAGGGAGGGAGCAGCCACTTCTCCCCTAACCCTTCTGATAAAGACAGAAATAACGAGCCTGAAGCTTTCTAGGACACCCTCCCCTCTCCCACAGGGAGCCCTAGCCTTCTCCTACAGCCAAGAGGTAAGTTTCTTTAAGGAGAGGACACCTCTGCCAGGTTACCCCAGTGGGCACAGGGGGGTGAGAAGACCTCCAGGTCCTGCCAGGCTGGGCTCCGCTGTGCCACAGCCATTTCCAGCTCTCCGGGCAGGGACTGTTTCCATCAGCAGCCCGAGGGGAGCAGCACACAGAAGGTTAATATGCCAGGCCATCGGATGCCGGCTGGTTCCACGCTGTGGCTGAGAGAGCAACCCAGTGCCGAACCATTCACCTCAACTGGTTTCTGCTGGTACAAACGACAAAGCATCACTGCAAGTGGCCACAGTCACAGATTTAGGGACAGAGGAGGCTTTTTCCTGCGAGGCTTTTCCAGTCAATCCTTTTTTCCCCCCCTTACAGCATTCTGCTCCGGTGCCAGCAACAGATACAGCACAGAAGGGAGCGGGTTTTGCTCAGGAGGGATTTAGGCTTCTTCTTTTTTGGCTTTTCAGGCAGCAGAACCCATGTCTTTGTCGGGATGCGGTGGCTGCGGGGACGTGGGCACAGAGCACTGCGTCAGCTCCTGCAGCAACCACGCCAAGGAGCGCCCCCCCCGGGAGCGGGAGCCCGGGGTTCTACCCTCGGGCTGTCAAACAGGAAAGCTAAACACCCAAACTTGGCTTGAAATGGCATGTGAAAGAGCAGAGAGAGGCAGGGAGGGCTTAAGGTAACTGCTACAAAAAGGAAATAAAGCCAAATACAAACAGATTCATTCTTGACCCAAGCGTGAACTGGTGACGAGCAGTGTTCTTTCTACAGGTTTTAAACCAAATCAGAACAAAAAGGGGGTTTTGTGCTGGAATAAGCATCAGCCCCTTAACACTGTGCAGCCAGTGCCTTGGGAAGGGTGGGCTCTGAGCACAGACCCAGAAAGAGGGGTATTTGGCCCTTAATTTTTCAGGTATTTTCAAGCTATTTTACTCGCATTACTAAATGGAGAAGAACTCACAGGCCTAACACCTCCAAACCACGTCCCAGTTCACAACACCTCTCAAGCTGTCCCATTAAATGACAGAACTAAAGCAAGGGCATAAGCACCTAAAAATACTGTGTGTAAAACCCTCCTGTGTCTCACAGGTGACCCAGTAAAGGGGCTTGGGAAGGTTTATTTGCCTGCATTAGAATTCAATTCCACACCTGCCCTTACAGCCACGCTGGGGAGGGAGGACGTGACCTGCATTTTCTGGGTGACACTCTGCAGTGCTCTGAGACAAAGCTGTGCTAACAGAGGGCCCGAGTCCTTCATTTCTGGGCCAGGGCTGGGAAGCTGCAGAAGAGGGTTTTTGGTAGTTTTTTTTCTGGGTTTTGTTTTTTTTCCCAGGCAAAACAGGAATCAAGAAACCAGGATCTTCCCAAGGCTGCTGAAAAGCACTCCATTTCCAGCATGCAGCTTGGGCTGGAGCCAGAACCAAAGTGGAAGAGACTCCAGGCACCACTGAAATTCAGGGGTAAAATAAGCATTTTTCAAAAGCAGTAAGTTTTTTGTCTCTCAGAAGCAGCAAAGGGGACTGGTCCTTTCCTCTCAGGAAATCAAAACCACCAGGAAGATGGCAGAGAAAGGTGGAAGAGGGGCGAGGAGGGAAGTCAGAAGAATCCCCTTGATGAGATTGTTGCAGAAAGGCCTTACAGGAGGAGGCCCTAAAAAGCTCTCCCTGCCCAGGGCCACCCAGGGGGAAGAAGAAAGTCCATGCAAAGGTACTTCCACTGTAGTGGACAGGGAGCCATTAAAACAACAAAACATCCTGCTTCCAGGTGGGGAGCAGATACAGCCCACTGCAGCTTGAGGGGGGTCCAGGAGGATTGTCATCACTTCCTGCTGAAAACCAGCCCACCATCCATCAAACCACCCCACCACCCATCAGGGCCTGGTTCCCCGCAGGGCTCCCAGCTGCACCACCAAAGCAAGGGCTGGGAGAAGATCCCTAGTTCAACATGGAATCTCCCCAGCATCAGCGTTTGCTCAGCCAGCTCGGGGTCAGGGCAATGCCTCACAGCTCCCAGACACTGAGCAAGGACACTCAGCACCTCCACCAGAGGTGCCATCCAAAAGCCAACTCTAAGAGGGAAGTCAGATTTTCCTGGGAAATTGCTTTTCATAGAGTCACAGAATGCTTTGGGTTGGAAGGGACCTTAAAGACCACCCACTCCCACCAGACCAGGTTGCTCAAAGCCTCATCCAACCTGGCCTTGAACCCCTCCAGGATGGGGCACTTTCCTGGGAATTCAGAGAGCCTGACATTAAACCCCGTTGTTTTCAACTGCTGTTACACCACTGCTGCCCTGATAACTTATTTTGTTTTAACCAAGAAAAATCTGCTTTAAATGTGAAAGCCCACCCAGCAATTCTCAGTGATGCTCATGCTTCTGCACTCTTCTGTTCTTGCACAGCACATGTAAGAAGAGATAAAAAATGAGGCATTCAGGCAGAAAATAGGCAACATTACATAAAAAGCAAATGGCACTGGTGCATCCTGGATTACATCTGCTGCCAGGCATTTGTTAAAGTCGTTCACAAGTTGTCAGAAAGCCCCTATTTTAGTCCACAAGCACTTTCATATGCAGAACCCTCTTCTCCAGGTGCATCAGCAGTTGAAAACTGCAATGTAATTGTAATTAAGCAATTAAATTTGCATACAACTGCTTAACCACCAATACTTGAGAGGCCACACCTGTAGGTAAGCATTAAATTACGGCATCTGCGTGGTCAGACAAGATGTCACTGATCCATCACACCTGCCTTAACAGCTAGGTAATATCTCCACATGTGGAGTTGCATCAAAAATATTCATGCTCAGGGAACCAGCACTGCTTTCCTCTGCCCTTCGTGCCAGGACTTCAATCAGAGTGGCTTTTCTGTCTTCATTGCTGCAAACACTCCCGTGGTACCTCCACCTGCCACCACTAAATGGCAGAGAAGCCTAAAGCCAAGGGCTCCCAAGGAGTCTTTGGAAAGATTATACAAGGCTGAAAAATGCCTTACTCTGTTCCCAGTTAAATGTCACCACCCTGGAAGTGGTTTGTCACCCAAAGCAGCCCAGAGAAGACAGAAGGGACTGAAGATCTTCATTAACATGTGAAGATTTAGCAATTTGAGCATGAGAGAGAACGCCATAAAAAAACCCCAAACAATCCCACACAACCGAAAGAGGGGGGAAAAAACCCCAACCTCCCTATCTGGAGCAGCCAGAAGACAAGCTCACCAGGAGCACAACCCAAATCTGAACAGGATTTGCTGTTAAGCAAGGCAATAATTATTTTTAGAGGTATGCTCAGATCTTTTCTCAATCCCAGTTCCAAGAGGAACTTGTGGCGCATTGGTGTGAGCACATGTGTTAAGATTTCCTTTCTTCTCTCTGCAGTGGGTATACTGGGATGAGCTGTTTTATGCAAGAGCATTGGAAAAAACCCTTTAAAAAAAATCAAGACAGGAAATCAGCAGCTTTTCTTGGGACAGTGTCAGAACCCTTATCTACATGGCAATATCTCTCTTCCCCTAAAGATGGTGTCCCCTCGAGGAGGGCAGGCAGCATTCAGAACCATACTGGGCATTTGTCCTTTTACTCCTACTTCCTCCCTTGGGACTGAGGAACCAGACCACGCAGCCTCCTGGGAGGCACCAGCAATTCCCAGGACAGAGGCCAGCATTCAGCTTCGGCTCCAGTGTCTGTGGTTCCCCATTTGAAGAGCAGCAACCACGGGACAGACGGGGACCGACTACGTCACTGCTGCAGGGATGCTCACCACCCTCCTTCCCACCTGCTCTTTTCAAGCAGCAGCAGAGGAAGCTCTACACTGCAGCTGGGGAGGAGGAGAAGTCACACCAGCTTCCATTTCCAAGCAGTTCACAGCAAACCTTCACAGCACAGCACCGGGACAGTCCTAGAAGCACACGGGGTGGTTCCAAGGCTCTTTAAACACATTGGGTTTGGTTGCTTGGGGTTTGGGGGTGGTTTTTTGTGCGATTTCATGTGTCTCCTACTACCAAAGCTGCCACAACTCAATCCCATCTTACCACAGCACGAGGGAGGGGAAATCCACAGCTACCGCAGAGCAGTTCGTTTCCCTCATCATGCAGCAAAGGGCTAAGTGTATTGTGCAGCAGCTGAACACTGCACACAACATCACAGGCTCCAGGTACATCTAAAACAGCCTTCTTTGGTTCAAAGCTACAGGAAAAATTCACTGCAAACAGCCCGTATGCTGCCGTGCAAGACTCTTTCAGGCTACTTTCACTTTTGGCATTTTCTAGCCAGTTTTAGGGTCCTGAAGAGGTCAGGAAAGGACTAACGTGCACACACTAGGGAAAAAGGAAAAAAAAAAAGTACAAAAGTAGAAAACCTGACTCTGGTAGAGAGCATCTGCCCCAACCAGAACCCAGGCCATCCCAGCAGCTGAAACTGTCTCTGCAGACAAAAACCTACACGTGCACCAGTTTGGAGCTGCCCCACATTGAGATGCTGGTTCTTAATCCCCCCACCCCATATTCAGAGCAGACAAATTCAAAGTACATCCAAATACAAAACCCAGAGGAAACCCCATCTTTGCCTGAGCACAGACCTATTCTACAGCAATCTTCATCCTGCTGCACAGCCCTGCTCTCTTGCAGCAGCCAGGCTCACCAAAGGAAGGAACGCAGAAGCCTGTGTTTCAGTAGCTTTGAAACACCTTCTGGTGCAGCCCACACGTGCAATGGTCATATTCCCCTATCTGTGGGATATTTCCCTTAGGGCTGCCTGCAAGATTTCCCCAAAAAATTATAACCAAGGGTTGGACCCAGGCTCAATTTCACCAGGAAAGAACCCCTGGAGTTACCTCTTTTATCTGGACGCTGAGTGAGGTTGGCAGAAGCAACGAAAGCACTTCACATTCGAGGAAAGAAAAAGCACACACACAACAAACACACACACAAAAACAAAGAAAAAGAGTACCTCTCACTTCTATAGTGGCATTGGCTACGGGAGAGTTTGAAAACACGAACACACACAGGTATTCCCCTGACTCTTCTGCTCTGGGCTTCAAAATCCTGCAGACAGGGAGAGAACACACAAGCAGCATCAGCAATCACCACTCAGCAGGCTAGGAACTCATTTCCCTTCTTCCCCCCCAGTACTCTCATCTGTTCACTGAATTTCACAGCCATTACTTGTTAATCCAAGGTGTGTGGTGCAGATGTACCTACTTGAAACAAAGGATGTTGTTTCCCTGGAAAAAGGGTGAGCTCCAGTCTGGAAAGTCCGTACCAATTTAGCTGGTGAAGCTGCATTTCAGTTTAAAAGCAAAAAAAAAAATGAGCCTGACACCTATTAATAATCGTGCACTACAGGCAGCTGGATGCAAGTCACCCTCAAGTCACCAGCCTGTTAGTCAGACACAGTCTGCCATTGAGGGAGAAAGGTGGCTTGTGTGTACAGTCAGACACAGTCTGCCATTGAGGGAGAAAGGTGGCTTGTGTGTACAGTCAGACACAGTCTGCCATTGAGGGAGAAAGGTGGCTTGTGTGTACAGTCAGACACAGTCTGCCATTGAGGGAGAAAGGTTGCTTGTATGTACAGTCAGACACAGTCTGCCATTGAGGGAGAAAGGTGGCTTGTGTGTACAGTCAGACACGGTCTGCCATTGAGGGAGAAAGGTGGCTTGTGTGTACAGTCAGACACAGTCTGCCATTGAGGGAGAAAGGTGGCTTGTGTGTACTCTCTGCACTGACAAATATCACACGTGGCCAATGAGAAAGCATGTCCCTTTCATCCACAGCAGATACAGGACCGGCCTGTTAACCGTTTTCCCTGATTCAGGCTGGATGTGGAGAAACTGCAAAAGCTGGTCACCACTAAGGAAAACGCATGCAGCTGAACAGGAACCCTGCTGAAGAGCACAGCAATAAAATAATTCAATTGCACATGGAAACTGCTCAGACCCATGGAAAAAGCTGCTCAGTTGAACCCAAGACACTGGGACTTGGGACTTTGCTGGGTTCACAGCAGGCACTTTCCAGAGGCACCGGTGAAAGTCTAGAGTTAGTTATGAAGTTAATACCCCTTTCAGATAAGCAGAAATATAGCATACACACTTTTCACTGAGTCAGAACTAAAGTGTTATCATTGTGACAGCAGGAATGATCATTTAGTATCAAACATCCATGCAATGGTCAGGATTTGAAGCGCAGGCAGGTCCAGTGTCCTCAGGAACTGGGCACAGCCCAGAACGCTGGCCACTGGCAAACAGGCACTTCTCTCCTACAGGACAACCATTTCCATTACTAAGTGATCCTGAGACTCTGCAATTGTCAGGGAATCATAGAATCATTTGGAAGAGACCCTTGGGATCATGGAGTCCAACCATCAGCCCTACTCTACAAGTTCTCCCCTACACCAGATCCCTCAACACCACATCCAATCTACTCTTAAACACAGTCAGGGATGGGGACTCCACCCCCTCCCTGGGCAGCCCATTCCAATGACTGACCACTCTCTCTGGGAAAAACTTTTTCCTAATGTCCAGCCTAACCCTACCCTGCTGCAGCTTGAAGCCATTCCCTCTTGTTCTGTCGCTCATTGCCCGTGAGAAGAGACCAGCACCAACCTCTCTACAGTGCCCTTTCAAGCAGTTGTAGAGAGGGATGAGGTCTCCCCTCAGCCTCCTCTTCCTCAAACTAAACAATCCCAACTCCCTCAATCGATCCTCATAAGCCTTATTCTCCAGGCCTCTCACCAGCTCCGTGTCCCTCCTCTGCACTCGCTCCAGCACCTCGATATCTCTCTTGTGCTGAGGTGCCCAGAACTGGACACAGTACTCAAGGTGCAGCCTCACCAGTGCTGAGCACAGGGGGACAATCACCTCCCTACTTCTGCTGGTAGAAGTGCTGGGGAAGCCTGAAACCACACCGTGGAGCAACGCAGCTTATAAGCAAGCAGGAATTTGAGATGTACGTCGCAAATGCAGCACGCTCTACAGCCCCTGCAGCCACCCACTGAGAACAAAGCCTGCCCACCTTACCTCCTTCTTCTCCAGGAAGTTAAAAATGGAAGCCAAGTTTAATTCTTGAACAGAAGAGTTTGAAAAGAAAGCACCAGGGCTGACTCTCCCAGTCTTAGCTTCCTGAACAAGGTGTGCTTTACTTTGATTTTTGTAATCTTGATGCAACGTGCCTTTGGCACCACTCAAAGCTGGTGCTCCTGGGACAAGGCTGCTCATCAGGTCAATTGCCAAGATAAGAAAGCACAGCCTTCAAAGCCTTCAAAGCCCAAAACCAGTGGACTGAGAAAATAACAGGATGTGATTGCAGAACCAAGAGAGGCTATTTGGTTTTGGTTTTTATCTGCAAAACTGAACAGATAAGACAAACTAAAGTGGCAAACAAAAAGGTAAAACTTGACCACTTTATCAGAATGAAACACAACCTCCAGAGCCCTGGGGGTGAAAGGATGCCTTGCTGAGGCGAGGCAAACCTCAAGCATTCCCTAATGCCGTGCCAATAAGCAACAGTGTCACAGAGCACCCAGGGCTCAGCTGGAGACAGCAAAGCCCCCCGAGCCTGCAGGGATGTCTCCTTGCACTGGGGTGCAGACACGGTGCAGCAACCAGCTATGGAATGGGGAGAGGAAAACATGCAAGAAAATCACCCATACAAATCAGCTCTGATGGCATCACTGAGCAAGCTTCGTGGAGCTGTTGGAGAGGGGCCAG
>VZTM01018166.1:18392-52150 GCA_013400555.1 Jacana jacana
CGCCCCGCTCCGGGCCCTCAGCCGCCATGGCCAACAACAGCCCCGCTGTCGGCGCCGGGAACTGCCAGGGGCAGCAGGCGGTTCAGCACCAGCCCGGTGCCGTCCCACCGGCCCAGCAGCAGCTGCAGAGTGGAGCCCCCAAGCCGGCGGCCTCCGGCAAGCAGGGCAACGTGCTGCCGCTGTGGGGGAACGAGAAGACTATGAACCTGAACCCCATGATCCTCACCAATATTCTGTCGTCTCCCTACTTCAAGGTGCAGCTCTATGAGCTCAAGACGTACCACGAAGTGGTGGACGAGATCTACTTCAAGGTGAGCCGGCGGGCCGCGCCCCGGGCGCCGCGGAGTCCGGCCCCGAGCCTGCCTGTGGCGGGGGTTTGGGAAGGGGGAAGGCTTTGATTGCGGCCTGCGGCTTCTCTCCCTTGCCTTCCTGCCCCTTATCTTGCGGTAAGGATGGGAGCACGTTCTGGTTTAAAAAAAAAANGAGCAGGTGGCCACTTCCTCTGCTCCTGCTGTGCTCCATCACCAAGGACAAGGGCGACCAGTTTCCAAGTTTGCCAAGCTACCAGCCCCGCCATCATCTCACGTTGCGGTGACAGCCGCTGTCCCCGGCCTGCTGCTGGCTTTCCCTGACCAGATTTACCCCAGCTGAAGGCTCGCGGCCTGGCCGTCGGGGCTGAGCCAACCTCGGGCTCACGGCGGCCCAGGAGCCAGATGGGCGAGCTGGCGGCGGAGCGGCTGCCGCCTGCTCGGCTCTGTGAGGCGGCCGGCCGAGAATGAGGGGGGAGTGGGGCTCGAACGGTGGCGTTGAAGAAGGAGGAACCGTGCGGCGGGAAGGGGCTGAGCCCCGGGGGGAGGGGGTGCCCCGGCCTCTTCCCCTTCTCTCGCAGCCCGGGATTGGTCGGGCTCGGGCCCCGGAAGACGAAGGCGTCACTTCCGCAGGGTCCGCCATCTTGTCAGCAGTTGGCGGAGGCAGCGCCCGGTCCCGGCAGCCCGCGCTCTGGTGTGGCGCGGCCGCTCCTCCGCTTCGCNTTGATTGCGGCCTGCGGCTTCTCTCCCTTGCCTTCCTGCCCCTTATCTTGCGGTAAGGATGGGAGCACGTTCTGGTTTAAAAAAAAAAAATAAAAATTAATTGATTAATTGGGGGAATCCAAGGGGCTGCCTTCTCTCTCTTACACATAAAAGCGCGTTTCGCGTCGGATTTGGAATTGCAGAGTTGTGAGTTAGTTTCGAGGCGGGCAGCGTGAGCCAGGGCAGTGGGGGATGAAATGGCCGTCTAAGGACTGCGCTCTCGGTCGGAGAGCGTGGGGAGGGGACCGATCTGCATGCCGCTGCTAAAGACCAGCGCTCCCCGCAGCCTAGGAGTTGCCGACACGCCGTGTAACTGCGCAAAAGGTATGGTGGTGGCTGTAGGTCGTTTCAAAAAGAGTTTGCATGTGGCCTTCTTTCTCAGTTAGCGGTTTGGACGTCCCCCTCCACACCCAGTCAAAAACTAATCCGTTTTAGTGTTTCTCTTGGCGCTAGGTAGGACGTGCTGGGAAGATAATCGAATTGTATCAGTGCACCCATGTCTCAGTTCTTGTTTTGTTAGCAGGATTGAATCAGTTTTGCAGCGAGGCTTCCATCAATCCAGTCTCCCAGGTAGAGGTATGCATTATTAATGCTCATCAACACAGCCACATTCTTTGTTCTGATTGTGAGAGCAAAACTTAGATAATTCAGGCTGCTGTCTTCAGACAGCTGTATTTTGGTGGTTATTAAGGTATTTTTCTCAGGTGAATTGATTCGCCTTGATAATGTTACTGTGCCAGCAGGTTTCAATATACTTTGAAATATTTTTTAGAAAGGTAGATTTTTTTGTCTCATTTAACTTCCCTGCTTGCACTCTGTCATTTGGAGCAGGCTACTTAATTCTCCTGGTACTTAGAGTAACACAGTTTGTCATCAAAGCTTCTCTTCAGTTAATTTACCACTTGCTGCACATGAGATTGAAATCATTCATTTTGACTATTGGAATGAAAAGCAGCTACACTTATTTTTGCAAATAATAGCAAGAGCTGGAAAACTTTTATAAAAGAAACATTTTCAGAAACTTGAAGCTTCCTGTATTTTGCATGGACCCTTTTAGATGTAGTAAAAAAACATTTGATGTGATTAATCTTCTTAGTATTTGTTGGTAGAGCTCAGCTGCAGTAGGTCAAGTAGTTCATTTGCTTGTCTTAGTGTTTCATTCCACAAGTGACTTAATCTTAAATCAGGGAAGAATTGTGACATACCATTAAATATCTGCATATTAATCTGATGAAAAAAAACCAAACAAAAAAAAGTCTTTACTGCACTTGACAGTTACTCTTGACTCGAAACTGCCTGCTAAGTAAAGAGGAAACTCATCACCTTGCTTACTCATGAGTAATAGATGTGAAGGGAAAGATAACCTGATGGTTAAAGTACTTCATTGATATTCAAATTTGAATTCTCTTCGTGTTTTAAGATTTCTGAAAAATTGCTGGCTTGTTTTTAATGAGCATGATATCCACCATAGCAGGTGTATTTTCAAATGTATTTGTCTTTTGGAACTAAAATTAAGTGGCTCGTTTAAAAAATCTAATAATGCTGGGTGCTGGATTCTCAGGGAAGATTATTTTAAATTACATAGGCAGGTAGTGAGAGGAACCATCTTTGAAGACATGGACTCTGTTTAGGTATTTGACTGTAATAATTCACTTGTAGTTCTGGTCTCCTGTTTGAGTTCTGTATCTGCAAAGTGGATGACTTCCTCTTTCTTAATCCCTGCTTTTAGTACCATGTGCCTGTCCTCAGCTTCACTTATTCTGCATACTTGCAGGAAGTTAAGCATATGCACCAGACTTTGTAGAATCACGACTTTACACTTTTCTGAAGTTAGTGTTTTCAGGGCCCTGGGGTTTATATTGATATCTGTCAAAACTGTTGATGTTTATGTTGATTGTGGCCCATAAATGTAACTGAAATCAAATAAAAAAAGAGGAAGACTAAACTTCTCCTATGATGCTAATAATATGGGAAGTCATAGTGGATTTTGAGTTCTATGGTATTGGCATTTCTCATGTTTCCTAATTGGCTAAGGCAATAACTGTAAAAAAAAAACAAACCCAAAACAAAACCAGAGCCCACAAACAAACAAGAAACTCCAAAAATGTAAGAGTTGAGCAACTTCAGCCCTTGGTATATCTCTGATTTCATGTGATTGTGTACATGGTTTTGTTTCATGTATTGTTAAAGAATGTTAGTCTGAACTGCAGTACAACTTGGCCACAGACTCTTCTCCTCAATCCACTGTAACACCATTGTATTGTTATTTGTCTTGCTTTTATGTTTTGGGTTTTTATATGTTGATGTGTGTAGGAAATATACTTGTTAATTGAGCCAGACATTATTTCTCTGAATTTCACAATTTCAAATGTAGTTTAGGCACTTTTATAGTTCTTACCTTGTTTATGACTCATTGCCAAATTTAAGGAATAACGTTGGTAAACTGTGTCTGTGCACTCATCCCTAAATGCGTTTGAATTAGGCAAGCATTGCAGCTTAGTACACGGGATCCATTTTATGTAAGAACAGCACTGCAGTCTGCGAGAAAAAGCACTTCCTTTTTAGATTAAAATACTACACTTCATAGGCATCTTTCTGTTGTCCCAGTTGTTGTAGGTGATCTTCAAATATCTAGTTAATCTCGCAGCATAAATGAGATTCATTAATATGAGAGTGAAGGTTTTGACTTCTGTGACTGTCATCAGCAGGGATCACTAAACTTGTTAAGAGACAGTTTAAATAAAGGTAATCATTCAGTCACCATAGAAAACAGTAATGATGGGGTTTGGTCATAAAGTGTTTGAAAGTATGTGGAGTGTAGAATGGATGCTTGCCCTGGTGGTGGTGGGTTTTCTTCTTGGGTTTGCAAAACTTTATCCACAATTTTGGTTCTAAATTCTTAGAGTGGTAATTAAAAGATCCAAACGCCTGGCTTTAATGACAAAGCACTTGATCTTGAATTCAGCAGAAGAAAAGTGATTTAAGATTGATTTAGAATATCCATTGTTTAATCAGGTTTGTATAGGCAGCAAAGCATTATGGAGGCTGTAACTGTCATTTTCTTGTTTTCTTTCCTCCTCCCTGTTTTAGGTTACACATGTTGAACCATGGGAAAAGGGGAGCAGAAAAACAGCAGGCCAGACAGGGATGTGTGGAGGGGTAAGTAGAAGTACGTGCCTTCTTAAATTTTTCTGTCTAGTAGATAAATTCTCCAAGCATAGCTAGAACTTGCTCAGTCCCTAGATGTGGAAGAATTTATTACAAAGAGTTGATATGCATTGCTTTTGCTTTCAGAGCTGGGGTGCAAGTAGCGTTACTTTTCCCACCCAGCTCCGTTTGTAGATACAGAGTTTATCCTGTGTTAGTTCTTATACTCTTTTATAGATTTGGGATGATGTCTTTGTGACATCCGGCGTTGTCACCTGACAGTTTTTCTTTTGAAAGGTGCGTGGTGTTGGAACTGGAGGAATTGTGTCTACTGCCTTTTGCCTGCTCTACAAATTATTTACACTGAAACTCACTCGTAAGCAAGTGATGGGCCTTATAACACATACGGACTCTCCATATATTAGGGCTCTTGGATTTATGTATATTAGGTAAGTGTCAACATAATCAACTAATGACTAATTAAATATACAGAAACCTGTACTAAAATTTTACGTTCTTTTTGTACTTCAAGGTACACACAGCCACCTACAGATCTATGGGACTGGTTTGAATCCTTTCTTGATGATGAGGAGGTATGTCGGCGAGGGTAATAATTTGTTTTCTTTTGTTTCTTTTCATGGTACTACTTCAGGTTTATACACTGTTTGATAGGTTTTTTCTGTGCTTTGAATGTTGCAATGTTATCTTCTTGTAATTTCAGTGATCTGTGCTGGAAGTGGGTCTGAGCTGGGGCCTGGGTCATTTTTTCGAAGATTTGAAAGATGTAAGGGAATTTTCCACTGGTTAGGATGTTACTGTGTCAAAGATTACAAAGCCATGTGAAACAGGTTTATTAAACCAGAATGCAAACAGCAGGCTGTGGCTGTGTGGCTTTTAGAAAAAGAATTATTTTTAAGGAGGGAACAGTAAGCCCTGAGAGTTCTAAATTTGTATGTTGTGTTCATTACTGGGACTGGACAGGGGGAATTGGTGCTCAGGTAGAGTGGGAAGTATACAGCAGAAACCAACATTCACCTTGAAAAATACTGCCAACATTTCTGTGGTTATTATTCATGTCCTGGCACAACTAAACCCAGGGTTTCTTCAGAGGAGAAACAGCCAGCCTAATTACTGTGTAAGGTGGTATTTCTAGTCACCTGGATGTCTTTGCTAATGGGGCAAAAAAAAAGAAACAGGAGTTGCTGAGGGAAGTTCAGCAAAGAAGCTGCCTTGCTGTGTTACTGTGCAGCCAGATAGCAGAATACCTTTGGTAGCATAGTCCTGATTCCCTGTCTGGAGAAGTGGAGTGGGAGCTGGTGGGTGAGGTGTCTCAGTCTGTGAAGGTGAATACACAGTCTGCTACATACTGTTGCAATTTGTATTTGTTGAGGAGGTCTGAAATTGCATCCTAGATTTAAGAGTGCCCCATTCAGCGTGACAGTAGGCATCTACTTCAAGAAATTTCAAATGTTGTAGGTGCAAATGATGTCTGAATACTTATTAAGAATGGTGATAATTATACCTGTATCTGACTGCAATGCAGTGTATTTATTTTAAACAGCTTCTTTCATGCTAAGTATCAAAAACACTGGGCAAAGGAAACAGCTATTATTTCAGGTAAACCTGTGTTACTGTACGTTTTTAACAAAAATCAAACCCAGTTTAAGTGCTGATTGCATCACTGTGATAGCCGCCTTCTCCCCCAGGTGGTGCTATGGTTAATAGGAACACCTCTCTGCAATGCTGTGCTGGAACTTAGGAGGACAACTGGGGGTGGCTTCATTTCCAGGGTCCCACAAACAACTTGATTCCCAGGACAATAAAATGATGACAAGTGCCATTTGTTTACTGCTGTTTAAAATCTCCCAGTATGTTTTTGCAATTGGTGTTTCTTTCCCAGCTGCTTTCAGTAGCTTTGTGTTATGTAGGAAAACGTGCTCGGGGCTTCTTGCCTTAAAACAGTCGTGGTCAAGCTCAGTAGGGTGAAGCAAGTTTATATATATTTCTGGAATGATTTAAACCTACAGGATTTTTTTTTTTTCCTCCAGTTCTTAAATATGTGGAAGCAGTTCATCTTTTGTCATGCTGCTGTGAAAAACATCCCAGGATACAGAGTTACTTTTCAAAATGCTTCTTATGTTTATTTTGTTTAACTGTACGTACTCTCCAGGTGCTACGTTTAACTCCTTTTTTTCTTCTTTAGATCTCTGCAGCGATTATATTTGGAAAAACTGTATATCTGAACACTTAAATGTGTGTGAGTGCAAGCAGTTTTACGTTTAGATTTTCTCTTCCTGTTTAGATAACAAATCTCACTTTCCTTGTGTGCTTGCACTATAGGTTTGGGACTGACAATAGCTGACTAACATGTCCTGAGCTGTGAGAGGGCATAGCAAGAAGGCCTTCATGCGGTAATGACCCTTTTCAGAGACAATGGTCATCATGGATTATGCGTTTCCAATTATTTGTTCATTTATTTATTTTTTTACATATTTCTAAATTAGAAACCTCACTGCTTCATGGCAGTTGGTTTGCTATTGCTTCCAATTCTGTTAGGATGCCATTTTGTACTAGAGGTTTTCCTGTGGTCATTTTTAGACAGGCAATGATGTGGTTCTTAAATGATTTAGGCCGCAGGGTTGGGTATGATGGTACGCAGTTGTACATCCACAAAACGGAGAATTAAATGTAGTTTGAGAGGACTCCTCAACTTTGTGGCATTTAAATAAAAGACAAGATCATACCATATAACCAGGCTGTGTAAGGGGATTCCACGCTAATCTCTTCATCGACGGTCCCTTACCATCCAGATGGCTGCAGGATTAGTATGTGCCTGCATGCATATATATTAAGTCCCATTCCCTATCTGTAACGTACTGCCAGATCCAAAGGGTGCAGAGTTTGAGTTTTTCTAAGGAAATATATTAGAATGTGAGACAAGTAAACTTTCATAATCATGAGACTTCGAGAGGGCAGTAATGTAGCAGCATTTATTTTTTTTTCATGGGTCAAGAATGTTTTTGACCATCAGGCTGTTTTTTGCTTGTATTTTGTAGGACCTGGACGTGAAGGCAGGTGGGGGTTGCGTGATGACCATCGGGGAGATGCTTCGTTCCTTCCTTACTAAGCTCGAATGGTTTTCCACGTTATTTCCAAGAATTCCTGTGCCAGTCCAGAAAGCCATTGACCAGCAAATTAAAAGCAGACCCAGAAAAATGAAGAAAGACGGCAAGGAGGGAATGGAGGAAGTAGAGCGGCACGCGGAACGCAGGCGCTCAAGGTCATACACGCATTGTTTTGAAAACAAATGTTAAGGGTTCAGTATTGAACCACTTACTACCAGAAATATGTTGTCTTTTCACTGGGAGAGGTTTTAAGGCAGCAGGAAAAACAGTTTATGGATACTAATGGATTGAAAGAATAAGATGGTACCTGGTATTTAGGCTGAAAGATGTATGTATGCATAAAGTGTAAATCGGGGGGTAAAGGGGGGTGCCTGAATTTTAAAAGGTTATGTTTCATACTGAATATCTTTTATTTCAAAAGGTCTCCAAGGCGATCCATCAGTCCCAGGAGGTCTCCCAGAAGATCCAGAAGCAGAAGTCATCATCGTGAAGGCCACGGATCATCTAGTTTTGATAGAGAACTAGAAAGAGAAAGAGAACGGCAGAGGCTAGAACGTGAAGCTAAGGAGAGAGAGAAAGACAGGCGGAGATCTCGGAGTTCGGATCGCACGCTCGAACGGAGGCGAAGCAGAAGCAGGGACAGGTACAGAAGCCGTAGCCGAAGTCGGGACAGGAAAGCAGATAGGAGAGACAGGGATAGAGAGCGAGAGAAAGAAAATGAGCGGAGCCGGAAAAAAGAGCGGGATTACGATAAGGAAAGAGGCAGCGAGAGGGAAAAAGATCGATCTAGAGAAAGATCAAAAGAAAGAAAAAGTAAGGGTGATACAGAGGAGAGAAGACACAAGGATGATAAGGATGACAAGAAACACCGGGATGACAAGAGGGATTCCAAAAAAGAGAGGAAACATAGTAGAAGCCGGAGCCGGGAAAGAAGGCATCGGAGTAGGAGCCGGAGCAAGAATACAGGTAAGCGTAGCAGAAGCAGGAGCAAAGAGAAATCAACTAAACATAAAAATGAAAGTAAAGAGAAGTCAAATAAACGAAGTAGAAGCAGAAGCAGGGGAAGAACAGATAGTGTTGAGAAGTCCAGAAAACGAGACCAGAGTCCCAGCAAAGAAAAATCCAGAAAGCGTAGCAGAAGCAAAGAACGTTCCCACAGACACGATCACAGTGACAGCAAGGACCATTCGGACAAACACGATCGTCGGAGGAGCCAAAGTACAGAGCGGGAGAGCCAAGAAAAGCAACAGAAAAACAAAGATGAGACTGTGTGAACTCTTTCAGAAGTGGATCACATTGAATCCTATAAATGTTTGATTAAATCCTGCTTATTTTTTCTTAAAGTTGAGATTGTGCAGTAGTTGATGAGCACTCTTCTCCAACCTCCCTCTAGGCTGCAGATTGTCATTTCCTATTTTGGGTAGGGAAGTGCCTTTGTAAACCCATTCGATGCATTGACGGTTTCAAACCATTTGTTTAGTTTAATTTGTAATGCAGAGATTGTTCTTGCATTTTTATTGTTCAGATGTTTCTGAAATGTACAGTCTGTACATATGTCCTGAAAATGTTTTAATTCCTTTGGCATGGTTGCCATGTTGGTTAAATTTGTATGAGGCAATAAACTGCCGCTAATTCTACTTTGAGTTTGTAGGCGTGGAATTCTGGTTTGTATCCTGAAGTTAGCATGGCTGTGCTTCACAGACGGTGTGGCTTTTAGGGGTGGATCTTGATTGTGTACTATAGCTGAGATATTTATGTACATTGAGGGCACATTATGTGCATTGAGTACAGATTTAGGTCATTTGTGATAATACACTGTACCCGCTGTTCTTTCAAAACCTTAAAATGTATTATGCTGTTCATTACCACTGGTGTTAAATTGAGAGTGGGCCTTCAAGAAGACAGTGGTTTTGATGCAAAGATGTAGGTGATGTTGGGGCTTGTTCAGTAATTCTTTAGAAGGGCTACCTCAAGCGGGCACTGTAAAGGTTGACAGATGAGTCCCGTAGCCATCTATGCATTTTATTTGTTCAAGAAAAAATTCGTGTAAGCTTCCATTTTATTTTCTTTTTAAACCACAATTTATCCATTTGTGGTCTTTTACTGTTTTTATCAGCAGCTGCACTGTCATTTGTGATAATACTGGGCGAATAAAGGCATTTAAGATGGGAAGAGGGAGGTGGGAAGAAGAAAATGATTACGAAGGATTTCAGTTTCAAGCTTCCAAAGCGTTTTTATAAGTGTAAACATTTAAAATAAGAATTACCTGATAGTGTCCTTTTTTAAGTCATATTTTCTACAAATAGTAAGGATTGCAGTTTGTGCTGAACATTTCACCTGGCAGATTTTTTTTTAAACAGGTTGTTAGAAGCAAAAACCAAAACGCATCATAGAAAAAACTGGTATCATTAAAGTCCAAGTCTCTTTGATAGATTATTCTGATGACTTGTATACTGAGTGAGGAGAACCATCTGGAATAAACTCTCAATTAATTCCTTTGTATTGAGTGTCAGCTTTTCCCTGCATGTTCACTGCCAGTTGAAGAGTGTTTGGGTTCCTCCACCTTCCGTTTGCAGACTAAGTGACGCTTCCTACGAGTAAGGAGTTTGATGTAGCAGGTGCTTTATAAGGAAGATGCAGCCACCAGAGGAACACAGCAGCCCAGGAATAGGAGGAACAGCAACTGTAACTCTTACATCAGCATGAAATGACCCAAAGGCAGAAAGAAATTGGGTTTGGTGCCGATTTTGTTTCTATGCGATACTGGTCACCTATTTAAATACTAGGTGGGGGGTTTTTTGGGTTTTTTAAACCTTCAGGACAAAACCAACAGTGCTTGATACTTCATTCCATAGTATTCGAAGCAGCAAAATAACAAACTCATTTTTTTTCTTCCTCCCTGCTCTCAGTGAATGCTTTCTGGATTGTTAGTCTTTCCTTTGTCGCTGTGATCCTTAGTATTCAAAATCTTAACACTGACATTGTTCAGGTACTGTTTGTGGTTTTCTCATCTGCCTTTAAATCTGAGCGTTAAACAAAGTACAAGCTTCAACAAGTTCATTCCATTGCAGTGTGAAAGTGAAACACAGCTCATTTAGTACAGGAGGAGAAAACCTGTATTGGCCACTAAAGAAAGAGCCGGGCTAGTAGATGATCAGAGCTGCCTTTGCAGTCTGCCGGGGGGGTGCTTAGGGCAACTCACCGTACTCCCCACCAGAAGGAGTCTTCTGGCCTCACTGGCTTTTAACCTCTGGTCTATGATTTTCTGAAACAAATATGTTCTTGGACAGAGAGGCTGCAAGGCCAGTGATCTGGCAGAGAAAATGGATTACTGATTTCCAGTTGTTCCTTTAGGGCAACTCCTCCTCTGCCGTGTGGGAAATAGAGTGAAAGAAATGGCTCTTAGCAGACAAAATCCAGGTATTTGAGAAACAATCTTTGAGCTGAGAGTGGAGGGAGCTGCCTTACTACGATGAAGATAGCAAACATTTTGATACTTTGCTTTTGCAACTGGCCTGTGCCAGTCTCTCTTGCAAGTGCAGTATTTGGGGGCTTTGCTTTTATTAGGATTTAATTTGATCCACATTAGGTACTTGAGCGAGCAGTGTAATGGGTAGCACAGTATTCGTGACTGACCAAGACACATGAAAATGATTTAAACCAAAACCATCACAAGTTGCAGGGGTTTAGTGTTTGCAGCACTGGGGGTTGGATCCAGGGACTCTGATGCCTTTTTGTCTTCTGATGCCATTCTATTTCATGTGACCTTCCTTGAAACCAGGAGGAGCAGATGCACAGAACTACAAAGCTCAGGTGAGAAATGGTAAGATCAGTGGAGTCTCCAGTGTGGCCAGGTCTGGTGCAGTTGCCAGTAGCGCAGCTGTGCTGGGCACTTGGCTTGTGGGCAGGAGAAGAAAAACTGCTGATGGTGAGGGTTTTCCCAGGAGTATGGCTGCAGAGCTGCTGCTGATGGAGCCTGTGTGCTTCTCAGTTCTTGGGGTGCAGGTACACCAACTAAGCACTAGGAACCTGAAGTTGTTCCACAGCATGGCATGTGTCTGTAGTTACCTAGCTGGGGTCGGCATTCCTCTTGAAGGAATCTGTACTTGAAATTGCCTGTGGCTCCAACAGTAAGTACTTGGACTAATAATGCTACTAAGTTGAGAAATACACCTCCCCTTCTTTTGAAGATAACCAATTAGGTGAGCAGTGTTACAGATCTGCAGAAGAGGTAAACTGTCCTTCCTGTCTTTTGAGTCCTGGCTTTTTGGGCTTTGGCCCCAGAGATTCACATCTACCTGCTGTCACGTAGCTGTGGCTGAGGAGTACAAAAGGACTTGTATGAATCTCAAACACACTACAGTGCTACTTGGATTGTCTGTGTTGCAAAAGGTGACTTGAATGGTAGGGCAATTTATCTGATGACATTGTGGGTACTTAGTACATCGTGCATCCCCGTGGGCTTTTATACTTGTATGTGTTGATGAAGAAACCTGACCGAGCTCGTGCTTCCGTTATTCACAGCTGAGTAGGACTGCACTGACTCAAAGGCGGGATCTCTGCAGGGGAACCCAAAGGCAGTAGATGGCTTAAAAGATCATCTAGATGGTCAGTCCCTTTCCACACTGCTAGGAAGTGACTGCTCGGTAACTTCAGACGTGGGAGCTGTCGACCAGCTATTAGTTAATTAAGGAGGGTAAGCCAGCGCTTAAATGCCACTCGGGGGTTGCGATGTAATTGTCGTATATTTGGGGTTTAATTTATTTTATTTATTTATTTTCCCCAGCAGTAGTTGGGTGTGGGAGAATACTTAGAATCACAGAGTCACGGAATGGGTTGGGTTGGAAGGGATCTTAAAAGATCATCAAGTTCCAACCCCCACCCCTCTGCCACGGGCAGGGACAACTCCCGCTCGATGGGGCTGCTCAAAGCCCCATCCGGCCCGGACTGATTGACTTCTGTCTCAGCAATTTGGGGACAAACCCAAAACCAGCTGAAGGATACATTTTCCCCAGTTTGTTTATTGGACTTTTCAGTCAGAGCCTCTCCAATTTTTGAGCTATTACTTCTGTGTCAAATACAATTATGAATAATTTTTATTTGTTCCAACATGTACAGATGTTTTGGGCGAGTGTTCATCTTTGTGTAATTGCAACTAATACGTCTTTAAAATTATTCCTTCAATTGACTCTTTTTTATGAAGTAAGCATTAACAAAGGCATCCATCATGGAACATCCAAGGTGTTTTTAACCACCTCATTTGTTTGTGTAAGTGATTTCACAGATACTGTTGTGAAAGCATTCATTTTACTTGGCATAACAATATGCTGCCTGGCCCTGGCTCTTCAACAAGAATTTCTTGAGATCTGTAGGGTTGGTTTGGTTGGAGAGGGGAGGTTGGGTGGTTGGTCTGGGGTTTAGTGGGTTTTTTTTTTTTGTTATTTTGGGGTTTATCTGGGGTTTTTGATTGCTTTTTTTATGTTTCATGAAGACCAGAGTTCCATACTAGGAAATAGTATAGAAACTACATCTATGAAAGCACTGCATCTAATTGTCCTTTCCTGTGATCTTAAAACAGTTGGTGTGACAGCATTTGCCTCAACCTGTAGAGAACCTGAAACTGCTCCTGACCAGTTTTTCAATGGCCTCAGCGAGTGCCAGTGATGTGTCACAGATCAGCAGTGCTCAGGAGGATTAGTCGATGTCTAATGCCTGAGTAACAAGGCCTGCAACACAGGCACAGCCATCAGCAGCAAACCCATCTGGCCCAGTTTGGGTGGGCTGCTTTTTCCCCGTTTGACAAATTGTCTGTCTTCTAACTACCTTTTTTTGAGCTGAATCAGTGTAATTTTCCCTGGAATTCTTGACTCCTTTCCATCATTTTTCTTATTTTCCTTTTTTCTTTTTTTGGCAGACATGCAGATAATAAGTTCTGTTACAATTACACTTCTTTTCAATCATGGCAATAAGAGAAGCTGATGAAAATAGTACTGCAGCATTCTCAAGGTTGTCGTGTGTAAGTTTGAGATGTGAATGGCTTTAGATCATGAAGAATGGAGAATACATTTGAGAACTGCTTAAAATACATTAGAATTACTGTTAAGAGCATGGAAATACCAAATTGTTTATATGAAAACAAGAAAGCTGTGGCTTGAATTTGATTCCAAGAGAAACTGATTGCTTAATATCTCTGAAAATCCAGTTAATAGCCATCAGTGGCTGCAAACAAAAACATGTAAACAAAACCCTCAGGAAGAAAGTTGTGAATGATACTTGGTTTTACTTTTTTTTTTTTTTAATTCCAAATTAAATGAGAAATAAATCCAACTTTTTTAATAAGTAATGCAGGGCAGTTTTAAATATTGTTTCCTAAAGGAAGGCTTTTCTGACAGTGAATAAATGCAGATCACATTCTAAGAAGCAACACGTGATTCTTGGGCCACCTACAATCTGCAGTGAAGCGAGATTCCCCTCAGATCATTTTGTGCAAGGGATCAGCAGCAGTGACAGGCACCCAGCCCAACGGTGTCCTGGGAACAAAGGAGACTTTCAGAACGCCTGGTGCCTGCTTTCATAAGCTGAAAAGAGTGTTAAACCCCCTGTTGCCTTCAGTAACCTCTATACATAAGCTTCTGAGAACTGTTTGTGTAGGATATCTTTGAGTAACTGTTTTATGTGTACATAGAACCCTTGGAACCTGAGCTTGGCTTTGTGTGTTGGCTGAAAAAGCAACCGCTGTGCTGTATGAGAAAAGGTTCTGCCTTTTCCGAACCACGGGATAGAAACATGTTAGCAGCAACTGTCAGCTCTCCATTAGCCACAAAGGAAAAACAGGCAGTTACGAGGACACTGTGTTTACCCTCAAGAGTCACCTCAAAATTATAAAGGAAGAAACTCTTTTTGAAATTTAAATTAAAATAAAATAACTCTAGAAGCCTTGATTAAGCCTCAAGCTACTTTTATTTGAGTGGCCCTAAACAGCTGGGTTTGTTTTGATGTTGTTTTGCTTTTTAAAGGAGTTAAGTTTCACTCTTAATCTTTGTCAGCTCTTACTATTTCATTAATATATTAGGTCTAGAACATGTCTACTGTCTTGCTAGAGCTTTTAAAACTGATTGCTTTACAGAGGAAATTACAGTTCAAGATTATGGAGATCTCCATCAGTGTTCATCTGTGTTTTAAAAATCGTCAGCTGGGGCTCAAATTTGATATGCTGGGTTAGATCTCCAGTATGGATAGCTCTTTGGCTCCCTTCCTCCCAGTTCTCGAGCAGCTGTGACTGTTGCAGTTGGGCACAGGCATCATCTTTCCAGCTTCAGGGAAAGAAAGACCAAGAAGAGCACTGAAGGAGAACGGTGTTATCATCAACAACCTTCGCATCCAGGATAGCTGTAGGAGAGGAGAGCAGGAGGAAGAGGAGACAGTCAACCTTGCAGGGAGAAAAAAAGGCAGTAGGGACTTTGTGCCATTCTTTTGAGATGAGGACAATAAAGAGTCCAGAACCCCAGTACTTTTGTTGGGAGAATGAGAAATTTTAGCAAGAAGAGAGTGAAAGTAAATGAGTGCTAAAGAGTATCTAGATCTATTTGGATATTGAGGGCTTTTCTGGGGTGCTGTGTAGGACAGTATTAGAAAAGACTTAATGAAGTGAAAGAGGGCTTACTGTAGAGGAGAAGAGAAATCAGTATTGATTGACATTTCTGAGGTAAACACAATAGCTTTTAACAAACCAGTTATATTTAGGATCTACAGGACTGGTGAAGCTTATCCCTCCAATCATAAAGCAGCAGGCAAAGTTTGATTAATATATCCTAGTCTGAATGACAATTCCTAACTTACCGCCTTATCGGAAACAGGATTTGCATCGAGGTAGGTTGCTCTGCACTGCTCTTTCCTCTATAAATCACTGTAACAGAATTCAGAATTTAAGACAATTTCAGTTACGTAAAAGCAACTGTCTTGAGAAATTCCATTTCAGTGGCTGCTTTTGAAGTTGTTTCTAGCAGTTTACGTAGGTGACTAAAGCACAAGTCTATCCTGCTGAAACCCCAGAAGCAATAAGCATAGGTTGAGGGAAGATACACTTTTTAAACTAAAAAATCAGAAGTGCAGCCTAGCTGAGTTTGTAATAGGACAGGGCAAGGCTATAAAAGATAAGCCTGACTATTAGGTGCTATTAGATAAATAGCAAGTGTTGTGACAGTGTAGAATGCATGATGGTTTACAGACCACAACACATGTAAGATATTTTTTTTAATCATACATTATGTAATGGGGGAGTATGTGAGACAAACTTACATAACAGTAACACAGGCCCTGACCATCAAATGTTACTTGCATCTTACTGTAACACGATACTATTGTGTCAAGTGAGGAGAGGCTGAGGGAACTGGGCATGCTTAGTTTGGAGGAGGCTGAGAGGAGACCTCATTGCCCTCTACAACTACCTGAAAGGAGGTTGTACAGAAGTGGGTGTTGGCCTCTTCTCCCAAGTGAATAGTGACAGGAACAGGGGAAATTGAAGTTGCAGCAGGGGAGGTTCAGATGACACATTAGGAAGAATTAATTCACTGAAAGAGTGGTCAGGCACTGGAACAGCCCACCCAGGGAGGTGCTTGAGTCACCATCCCTGGAGGTATCTACGAAAATTGTAGACATGGCACTTCAGGGCATGCTCTAGTGGCTGAGATTGCAGTGGGGGATGCGTGTGTGTGGTTGGACTCAATGATCTCGGAGGTTCTTTCCAACCATGATGATTCTGTGATTTGGCATGAATGTACTGTGTACTCTTACCCATTCCAACAGAGCTTCCAGAACAGGTTACTGAAATGACATGAAACAGTAGTATCAACATCAGGTGTCAGGTTGTAAACCAGAAAATATTAGTAGTCTGTAGAATGTAGTCCATGCTATACAACTGAGCAATCCCATCAGATAGTAGTTTTATAATAGATTAAATTTACACCCTAGGAAAGGAATCTCAGGGAAATTACTACCCCTTTAAATCATTTTTACTTTAAAACTATGCTTAGGAGTTCATAGAAGTTCTTGGTTTGTTTCCTTATTCAAAACCAGTAATTCTATAAGCAAATTAGAAGACAAAACAATTAAAAATCCTCATTTATTTGCTTCTGTATTTTAATCACTACTAGCTTTCCAACTGAAAATTGACTTCTCTGTATTCACCAGACTATGGGTGATCCAGTTAAGAGTCACTCACCTGTGTAGATGAGTATGCTCTATCCCAAAATGCTCCTGTGAAGGAGCAGATACTTATTACAGATACTGCAGGACCCACAAAGTTCACTCTGGAGTCAACATTAGAATAGGAAAGTTCTATTCCATGCCACCTTTACTCACATAACTCTGGATTATATTTAACCATCTATTATGCATGGAGAAAAATACATCACTCAAAGAAATGTAAGTTTTACCTGAATATATTTTTTTAGGACAAAATGTAAGCTTCAGCCCCTTATCAGTAACTGGAGATACTACCACTGTGTAGACGTCCCCACAAGGTATCTCAGTGATATCGCAGTGACTCAGACCTGAGCTAGGGGTGCAGGTGAAATTGCCTTTTGAGCCATGTAACTCAGTATTATAGTTTATTGCTTCATCAGAAGCTCGCCAATACACCCTGATACCATTATTGCTGAGTCTATAGAGCTTCACCCCAGAAGGGCAACAAGCACCTAATAAAATAAGAAACATTAATAAGCAAATGTTGTGAACCCACAACAGATTATACATTCTTAGAGTCTATTTTAATCCAGATTGTATGATTATTATCACACTCGATAACAGCATTTCAATGAGAAATTATTATTTTACAAAAAGCCAAGATAATTTAACTAAAGCCAAGATAAATTAACTAAATGTCCTACCAGACTTATCTTATGGAGCTGGAATTCCGCTACTGCTTTACATGTTGGAATATTGTTGCTCTCTCCTGACTACAGAGGCACCAGGGCTAACCTAGAGTGCCCAGAATCCTTTTGTGGTCTCTAAAATTTAATTATGCCATAACATAATTTAAATGAAAACATTGTTTCTGGAGCAATGTTACCAGAACTTCTTTATACAGCTGCCCGATGGCCATTACAAGAACAGGGTTTCAATCACACGTGCAAATGACCCAAACCATATTTATTTAAGAGAGGGAACCACAAGAGAATTAACTGTCTACTGAATTTCAGCTGCACTATTTGTGTGAGTGGAACACTACACAAAGTTGTATATTGACTCTTTTTCTTCCGAATTGCGTTTACAATTTACGTACTGGAAGAATATCCTTGATATGTGCAACTGGCTGTCAAACCCGTTTCACTGATGGCTCTCAGAGATACTGTGTAGTTGGTGCCACATGTGATACATCCCAGGAGACAGTAGTTTTGAAGGGTGTGACACTTTGCCTGTCCTTTTGGAGATGCCAGCGTCATTACATATGTCTGTGCACCCATCCCAACAGACCAGCTGATATTTGTTACAGACTGTGTCACTTCAGTTACTATCAGCTCATTAGGGCAACAAGGAGCTTAAAAAGAACAAAAAATAGAGAGGTCAATTCTGTTTTGTACATGCTGAAAAAATACTTGACTATTCTGGTAAGCTTCTAATAATCAAAATGCCAATATAAGACCAATTTGTCTATAACAATAAGATATAACCTTGGTATTATTATAAGGTGATTGTTCACTAGGATACTAAAAATAATTTAAATTTGTCATCAGAATTTCAAGGTACATCCATAGTTTAATTAAGCAGGGTCCACTTCTGCCCCTCAAGTCATGTAGCTCAGTCCAGCTCTGTCTCTGTTTCAAGTCTCTTCCTCCACAATGTAGAATGACTGCAGCCAAACTGCCTGTTAACAATAGATCCAGGTGGCACAGGACAACACTCTGCTAGCAAATTATGTGAGGAATGGCGGGTAGGATGTGCTTTAATCTGTTCTTCACACTATTTGTTGACATGGACATCACCACACTGCCTCTCACAGTAATATTAAAGTCAAAATGCTTACAAGGAAGCATTACATTAGTGGATTATGTTATTATATTTTAGTTAGCTGTGCCAGATGATAATTGGTTGCACTAAGGCAGTATGAGCCAAGTGCCAAGTGATCCTTCATTCTCACACGCACAAAGATACCTAAGTTTAAGCAGCAACAGATAGTATAATACACACATGCTGTAATTAAAATAAATCCCCCAAAATATAGACATAGAATTATTTTATTATTATGCTGCTAAATATTTTTCACTCTACGCAATTCCCACATACCTGTCTCTAAAGGGACACTGTAGCTTGGTAAGCTCTGTCCTGCTGGTGATCTTGCTATAGCACTGACAGAGAAAGCTGATCCACAGGGAAGATTAATTAGAGTACAGGAATTTCCAGAGCTTGTGCAATGCCAAAGTCCAGCCTCTCCTCTAGCAGTGACAATATAGGTAGCTTCTTTGTTGTTAGATTGCCAGTGAACACGGATTATAGAAAGAGTCTCCTTTGAGATATTTTTAATTTCAGGGCTGCAGGGAGCTGAAATATTTAACATTAACAGTATTTGAACAGATTGTTTATGCATACTATATAAGTTACATGTGAAAATTAAATTCCAGTTAGAGCTAAAAAATGTGGCTATGCAGAACATCCGGAAGATTGATCAAGACTGATTTTAGAACTCTTCTGAACATATAGCAGATCAAACAAAACTTAATCAGAATTAAGACCATATTGCTTTAAGAGCAAGGTTGTTTTGAGCTGGCCAGACAGAAAAAAACACCTGTGTGTATGACTGTGAAGGTCAGGCTGGAAAACCGCTTGGAGGAGTGTGTGTAGAGAGATGTGGCTGAAGACAGTCACATTCCATGAGAATGGGAGCACTCACTCTGCTTGGCAAAACAGCTCAGAAACCAGCCCTGTAAATATACCTGACTCTCTGTGAATAAAAAAGAAGCTGCTTGTGTGAATCAAGGTGCCTATCTATTTTTGGTGCTGCTGCTTCTTCTCCTCCTGCTTCTGCTTCTACTTTTAGCATACAACTGAGACAAGTATTCATCACTACAGAAGAACTACTTTGGAAAAATAAGATCCTTAAATGTTTACTCCTGGTGAGAACTTAGGACGTGTGACAGAACTGACCACATAAGGATTTTGCAAACAAAACCAGAGATGAATTATAAATCTGATTTTCAAAAACTTGGAGCCATCAGAAGCTTTCAATCCAAACCTGGTCTTAAGGCCCTGTTTATAGTGTATTTTTTAAGACTTCCAGTACTAATTTTTTGGGACCTGTTACAGTAACTTGGCACTCCAGTAGCGCTCTTCATCCATTAATCACTCCAGCGTCTAACTAATTATTTCTTCTGCTAAAGGACAATCTGAATGGTCATAATACCTGTTGCCACGCGTTTAGACGCACAGGACGTGTTGCTGCCCCTGGCCTCGCTGAAAGAATGGACGGTGATGTCGTACCGGGTGTCGCAGCGCAGGGCCGACAAGGTGCAGGCGGCGGCGGTGTCGTTGCAGAGCACCTCGCCGCCCCCGCCCACCGCTCTGGTCTCGTACATTTCAGCACCGCGGACAGGAGCCCAGGTGACACGCAGGGTGTCGCCCGACACCACCGCCGCCCTGATGTCGCCGGGGCAGCAGGGAGCTGGGAAGAGGCAAGGCGGAGAGAAGGGGGGAGTTGAACTGAAAACTGGCAGGAACACCAAGGGCCTTGTTCCGTTTATCTACCCCTCCTTCCAAATCCTTAGCGGATGTTCCAATGCATAGGTAAAAGGCAGGAATTACACACATCCTTGATTTAACACTTCAAAGTGTTTAGAAGTGAAATAACTCTAACAACGTTCTCACCAATTTCCCACTGAATTCCCCCCCCCCCCCCCCCCNTTCCCCCTCAAGTCCCCCCCCCCCCCCCAATGTGGAAAATCCCTATGAGGAAGTTTAAGACTTTGGTACACCTTTCCTAAGGCAACACTAAAAAACCACAGGACTAGAATTCAAATGTTATGCCAGGACTGTGTCTTACTAGTACCATGGAATGGTTTGGGTTGGAAGGGACCTTAAAGATGATCTAGTTCCAACCCCCCTGCCACGGGCAGAAACACCTCCCGCTAGACCAGGTTACTCAAAGCCCCAGCCAACCTGACCTTGAATGTTTCCAGGGATGGGGCATCCACAACTTCTCCAGGAAACCTGTTCCAGTGTTTCACCAGCCTCACAGTAAAGAATTTCTTTCTAGTATCTAGTCCAAATCTCCCCCCTTTCAGTAAAAACATTACCCATTGTCCTATCACTACACTCCCTGACAAAGAGTCCCTCTTCACCTTTTCTGTAGACCATCTTTAAGTACTGGAAGGCTGCTATAAGGTTTCCTCAGAACCTTCTCTTCTCCAGGCTGAACAGCCCCAACTCTCTCAGCCTGTCCTTACAGGAGAGGTGCTCCAGCCCTCTGATCATGCTGTGGTGCTCCTGTGGACTCATTCCTACAGGGTCATGTCTTTCCTGTCCCGGGGGCTTCAGAGCTGGACGCAGTACTTCAGGTGGAGTACACTCATATGTCCATACCTGATGTTTGTAAATCATGAAGCTATTTTCATGTTTGTAAGCGTGCCGTTGCACTTGACTATGCAAGTTAAATTCAATACAATGTGAAATGGTTCTTCTCTGCCCAACCTTTGTATGCTTTGCCCAAAATTGAATAAAAATAGAAGTTTAAGCCATTATCTTCCAATAAAAATGTCCAATCAACTCTATCATTAACAGAGTTAAAGGATCCAAAATGAATTTGCAAGAATACATTGCTACTTACCAGTAGTGTAATTGAATACATCACCTAAAGGACTCTGCCCAGCCTTATTATATGCAAAGACACTAATGAAATAAGTGAAACCACAGTCCGAAGGGAAATGGCATTGAGTATCTGATGTGTTGCAGTGCACTTCCAGGCCATCATCACTCTTCACAAAAACCACATAATGATGACCGAAATTGACGCTAGACCACGATACCAGCAAGTGGCCGGGTTCATCCTCTTCAATTGATACATTCATCGGTGCACAAGGAACTGAAAAAAAGCAGTTAAAAAAAAAAAAACAAAGGAAAAAAATTGTAATCAGAGTATTTTTATTGAAGTTAGACTGTTGGAGAGTAAAGGAAAATGAGGAATATACAGAATTATTCTCTACAGCTTGGGCAGTTGTTCTGTCTTGCTCAGGAAAACAGCCTTTGCAGAGAAATCTGCCTTTACAGAGGATGCTACTTACGTTTGGATGAAAAGCGAGTATGATTTTTACAGAATAAGACAGATGCTACCTTCATGTTTCACAGTAAATAAATCTACTTAAGGAGCTCCTGTGAACAGAAACAGTGGCATCAGCCAGTATTTCAAAAGGAACTAGCACAGTCTATGCTCACAAGCATAGTTTTGGATGACAATCGGAGCACCAGCTTGAATAGCAGTTGCCATACAAAAGCCTTCATATGAAAATCCTTTATATAATTGTATGAAACTCACTGTGTCTGAATAGAGCTGTCCTCTGCTCAGGTTCTTTTTCTGGTGGCAGCCTAAAATGTCACATTAAACTGCAAACTCCACGGCTTTTGCTTAAATAACTTTTACTTTCTTTCCAGTTCGAAAAGTTTAGCTTGCTGCTATTAGAATGAAGAGACATGATCTGCCAGAAGCAATGTTGGCTGAGAAGATTACAGCCCACAGCCTAAAAGTTGTCTCTTGCTTAAGGCTTTCTCCTCCACCCCTGAGTTGCTCACAACCCATACCAATGAGGAGTCAATATGAGGCAGGTTCCGTCAAAGAACTGTCAATAATGCTGTGTCTTTAAGGTAGCACATAATAATAAAAAACGGTTTAGGTTTTGTTTACATGGGCAGTTAATCTAACAGGTCAGGAAGCAACAGCTTCCGGCATGTTACTGGTGCTAGTAGCAACCTTTTGTCCTGACAAAGCTGCTACCTGAGAACATTCTGTGATGGTACTTTAATTTAGTGTAGTGGTGCTACTTTAGCAGAATGGGGGTTTGATGACCTCATTTACAACTACTAGATCTAATCAAGAATGGTTCTCAGCCTAGGGCCAGTCCTTAATGCCACTTCCTCACAGATTTCTCCCCATCTATTTGTGACAGACCTGACACAGTAGGACAGATCTGTTATTCCTTACATTAGTTTTACACTCAGAAAATTGATTTTAGAACAGCTACTTCTAGTAAGAGGAAAATGCAGGCTTACTGGTTCAGCCAACAATATATATACCTTTGCAAGGTTTTCTCACAGAAATAGGAAGAAAATGTAGGCTATTATCCCCAAAATAAAAAGGTATATGACACAGTTCATGCACAGAGTTTAGAAGCAGAAAGAACTATTTGAGAACCACTCATGAATTGTAACTATACTCCATTTGAAATTAAAGGAATATATGTTAAAATGCCATAAGCTACATAAGGAGTAATGACACATACTAGTTTTTAAGATCACTGCATCAGTAGGTTTACTGGATCCAGCATCATTATATGCTGTGACAGAAACATAATACTCAGAGCCGCACTGGAGTGATGGCACCATGCAGGAGGCAGAAGATGTGGTACACTTCAGTTTCGAGAGTCCACTGGAGGCTGTCACACTGTAAGTTAGAGCTCCTTCTGTTGGCATCCAGGAAACGATCGCTCTTAAAGCACCACTATTAAAAGCTACTTCAACATCGGCTGGTGCCGTGGGACCTATGGTATATCAGTTTGGAACACATAAATACAACTTAGCGTATGTCCTACAGACATGAGCTTTTTCATAACTTCCAAACTAAAACCAATTTTTGTGGTGCACAGCTTACCCCCGCTCATATTAAAGTGACAGCTTCTTAAAGAAATAGCTCTGGTTGTACACCAACACAAAGCTTTCTGCTGAAACTCCTTGCTTTATTTGAATATTTGCTTCTCACAATTAGAAAAATCTTCAAATCAGTCTAATCTTATGGCTTGTGTAACCCTTACCGATGCCTGTCCTAGGTACAGCTTTAGTCGCAGTTAATGGTATCTTTGCTTCAGCAATATTCATGAAACATAGCCCTGTCAGCTGAGCTTTCATGAACCTCGAGATGGCATAAGCATTACAGGATCTGAAAATCTACCCCGTGTATCTTTGAAAAACATAACACAGTCATACACACACATAAATACTTCCAGGTATATCTTTTTCTTTTTTTAATTCTTACTCGGTTTCAGAAAGAAAATTTCTTACTTGTTCTTTGGTTATATGTGAAATCATCCCCAGGGATCCCATTGACATTCCAGGCATATGCCTTGATAGTATAGAGAGTTCCTGGATCTAGATTTGTAAATATCAAGGAGGTATTGGTGGTGTTCTCCTTCAGCATTCTGCCCAAACCATCTGACCTCATGAGGGACACAGAGAACCCAGCTGCCATGTACACAGCCTTCCAGCTCACTGCAAGGGACTCACAACTCGGAGAACTGACAGACAGAACCGGAGCAGCCAGGACTGTTGAGAAAGAACAGCAAGCAAACTTTGGGTTTTTCAGTAATACGGTTTGAAAGGGTCAAGTTTAAAATGAATACACAGAAACAACGATCACCACATTCTGGGAGACAAATTGAGGAACAACAAACTCAAAAATAAGTTAATGCACGACTGGCAGCATAAATATGGAAACTGATTTGCTGTATCCATTATGATACTGCAGGTTTTGTAAAATGAATGTCACTCATACACAAAGAATGAAAGGTTCAGTGTGTAGAAGAACAAAAATCACCACGAAGATATTGCATTTCCTGTCCTCTAAATTTTACAGTGTCTTATTATTTTATATTTTTAGTTGTTTCTTAATTTCTTCCATTCCCTCAAGTTATTTCTTTTGATAAAATAAAATTTGTTGAAATATAATACATATATATTCATACAAAATCGAGGAAAAACTTCCTATTAAACAATTAACTTACAGTACTGTCATAAAGTAAACCATTAATTCAGACTCTTGTCCTGGTCATTAAGTCAGACAGTTGAATTCTAGTCCTCAAAAACTGAAAGGAGAATGTGATCAATACAATTTAAAATCCAAGAGTAAAATAATTCAGTACTGGTACGTGCCTGGGCTACACTGTTTGTTTTCTGTTAAAATAAAAAACCAAACCCAAAACATTGAAAAAGGATGCTTGCACAAACGCTTTATACTATAATACCATTGCAGAATTTGAAATACAAATTTAAAAGACCACCTGTTTTTGCTTTTCTGAAAGGTGAAGGCTGGCTTTTTCCTCCTGAATTTATAGATCTGACAGTGATTCTGTACAAGGTGGCAGGTTTCAGTCCCGTCACTGTGCCTGGAGAATTTGTAACTACAGTTTCAATGAAGGAATCTCCATCTTGTGCAGTCAGCAGATAACCAGTAGCCCCAGGTACTGCTTTCCATTCCACTGTGATACTGCTGCTAAGTTTTGAATAAGCTTGGTCAATAACAGGTATGTCTGGAGCTAAAAATGGAAATAGTGATAAAAATACTGAAGTTGGAGAACTCAACTCTGTGAAATACTGAGTGCTCTAAATGTTTCACAAAGACAACGGGTAGGACAAGTGGCATACATTTTCTATGAATGTTTAAAATTATGAACATCGACAACATACACAAAGCCTTGAGATATTCTAGACCAACCTTCATCTTGCAATAAAAATAATATAGTACCCTTGAAATCACTATTGAAAATTATCATTATTTAACCTAGGTTGCACTGAGAGGTCTCTTTTTTTTCTTTCTTGCTGTATAGCCAATGAACTATACAGGATGTTTATAGAAAACAATATACAAAGGAGAGGATGTTTATACAAAGCAGTCTGAAACAGGACGCTGATTCTTAGGAATTTCTGTGTCAGAGAACATCTGACATTTCTGTGTCAGAGAATGCAGTAACTTAGTTTGGAAGGGACCACGGGAAGTCATCTTATCCAACCCCCTGCTCAAAGCAGATATACCTAGATATTCAATAATATAACATAATGATAAAGTATTGCAATTAAATGCTTTTATATTATGTTATGCTGCAGGACATTCAGAAAGAGGTCTTGTGTACTGCAGTCACAAAAGTTGCTACAGGAGGTGTATTTCTTAGCCACAAGTAATTCATGTTCAGTAAGCAGGATTTTCAGACTAGAATCAGCAAATGTAAAGCAAGCCCATATATTACAAGGCTGCAAAAAACTCACCAGAAGAGAAAAAAAAAAAAAAGATAAAATGAGAGTGTATCCCACCTAAAATTAAGAAAAATAATGAAAAAGTATTTGGGATGAAAGTATGAGCCTGGAGGCGAATTTATTTATAGCAAGGCAGCCAATTTGGGATTTCAGAGACCTAGCAAGTATCTTTATGTAGATTCTTCTTCAATATCCATCAATGATGTACATGCTACAAGTCCTTTTGTCAATGAAACAAAAGTACTGTTATCAGTACTGAAAAGTATGTATAGCTTCACATCTGCATTTGTAATGAAAGGGGAGGTGATTTGGAAAACTGCAGTCTGAGCAAGCTATGCATGGCAGGTCAGGGAAACGTGTATTAAGAGAAAGCAGAGGGGGAAAGGAGCTAATCATGCTAATATTGAACTCAGTGGGACAACCAGCAAAAGGCTTCAACGGGAATGGCAGCTATTCCATACCGGTGCAATGAAACAACAAGGGTAAAATCCCAGGTCTACTACAATCCCAGTCCCCTATAATTTTCCAGTCAATAGAATTTATACTTCACAAAGTTTCTCTTACTAACCTGTTGACTGCATAATCTGCGTTTCTGCAAGAGTAAATCCATTCTTGTCAATAGCTTCTGCTTGTATAGCATAAATAGTGTTGGGAATTAATGAAGTTAGAGTTCCTTTAAGTATACCATCACTAAAATGAGCCAGTAATGAATGGCTTACAGTATTCACAGCTGTAGCTGTGACCCTGTAAGAAGAGGCTCCTGAAAACTTGGGCCATCTGAGATATATGCTCCGTGATGTCACATCATATGTAGACACAGAGAAACCTAAAAAAAAAAATCATTATCAAAAAATACCATTGCATTCATTCCTGAATTCAGTCAAGTCTTGAAAAGAAGATTGTTCAGTGCCTTATCAAACATCTATGTGACCTAATTTTCAGATGGTAGGCATTCCACTGAACTTGGAGTGCTATTTCCCTTGTTCACTTGTAATCCATTAGTTACTAGAATAACTGCTGCTTGCTCTCATAATATCATGCTGTGATGACAGCTATTTTTCCTAAAACCCCCCTATGCTATAGTCTAATTATTTTTAAAAAACCTGTGTATTATCCGTATGTGAATATACAAGCAGCGTCAGCAGTATTCCACACAGAAAGAGGATCAAATGCTTGCTTGCAAATCATGAAAAGAACATGCTACAGTTAAGTGTCCAGATATGTCTGCAACGACCAAGCATTTAAGACTCTTGATAATTCAGTCTATGCAGGAACATGTACTATCACCAGAGGATGAATCCTGAGAGCATTTCTTGTAATCTTGTATTCCTCATATTTTAAACTAGTCAGTAGTGAAATTTAAGGCAATGGGAGCTGTAAGCAGAAAATAAAATATGAGATTGAAGAAAGTACAAAATGTTGTAAAACACTGGAAATATTTGCACTTGGGAGATCATGCTTCCCATGTGTTTTGGGGTATTTTTTTGGGGGGTGTGGGTGGGGTTTTTTTGTTTGGCTTTTTATTTTATAAAGATATGACAATTAATTGGGTAAATATGGGATGGTTTGGATCTCATTTGTAGCCCAATTGTGTAGGTAACGGACAGCACAATTTGTCCAGCTGAGTGCTCTCCCTGGTTCACACTAGCATCAAACCCTAAGTGGTCTCTCAGACACTTTGTGCAAGTGTCCAACAGAACTGGGGTTTGTAAAAACGAGGTTTAAAATTTATAAAGATAACAGTGTAGGTTCTTAAAAACTCAAATGTGAAAACATTTTTTGTTCATTATGCTGCTAGAACTTACAGAGTGTTTTATTAGAAATCACAAGTGTATTTTCTCTTCAGACCTATGCAAAAATAAACATTTTGAAGATTTACCTGTGTTAGCTGAAAAGATCTGAAAAGGAAGATGTAGAAAAATTAGAAAAACAAACCAAAATATTTTATTTGGAAAATTAAAAAACAAATAATGTTAGTAACAACAACTTAAAATGCTACATTTTTAAAACCCATTTTGTGTTTAAACAATGTGTCGTATTTGCTCAGATTCTTTTAGCACGGAAAGTTTATGCAACCAATGAGATTGGTACATAAATGCAGATTGTTCTACTCTTCATTTCCCTCTCTGAATCTGCATATTGATCCAGTTCTCAGGTGTTGACAGCCTTTGAAAGACCCTGGGTCCTATTATACTATTTTATTTTTCAGTCACTTGTAAACACTGTAAAAGCACAATAGTAACAAGACATGAATGTGGAAGTGGGTGCCAGATACTCTAACTTTTAGCTTACTTTTACAAAGAGTACAGTATCATTCTTGACAACAGTTTTAAAGCAAACGAGTTAGGTGCACTCACCATTTCCAGGAAGCTGAAAAGCAGTCCGATAAATAATAACAATTTACTTTCTGCACTGCACATCTTGTCAGAACTTGGTTCCAGCCTCTTCAGGGGGATGAACTCAGGCTGATGTCTGCTGTCACCAGTAATATTTTGCAGTGGTGCTGTCACCATAGCTTTACTGCTTGGGATAAGAGGAGGTGGAGGTCACACAAGGGAGGCCCTCCCCTGCTGGACCACAGCCTGGCAGCAGTCACCAAAGTCGTGGTGAAATGAGTCCCACGGCTGCCAACTTTGAGGCAGGCAAGTGGTGGTGGTGCTTTTTCCCCTTCTGTTACAGGATGCAGATTCTGCATTGCTTGTATGAGATTCATAAAGTAATTAAGCCCAATGTAAATTCAGAATTTGCTGTTCGGTTTCTATCACTTTTGTCCACTTAGATTTTTTTCTGTCAGGAATGATGCCCTCAGCCTTCTGCCCTTCGAATGGAACACTGCCATGCCGACTGGGAAACACTCTCATGCTTCGCGTTGTGGAAAGAGAAATTTCCTCTCGTTTCTTCTCAGTTCGTATCAGCTACTGTTTCCCCTTTGACAACACGCCTTTATGCCTTCCAGCGGTAACTTCTGAGGGACGACTTTAGGTGTCAAGCGACGGTATCTCCCTGTGAACTGATGGCCCTTTCTTCGATGGCTTACACGAAGGTAACAGGGAACCCGGGGACTGTTTTTACGAGGCAGCCACAGCGGCGAAGGGAGTTTCACACCCCGAGGGGCCCCGGGGCCCACGGCAGGCTTCGCGGAAGCCTCCGCGGCTCCTCCCCAACACCGCCTCAGGACTCGGCTCATACCGCCCCGGGCTCACGTTCTGCCGATCAAAAGGACGCTCCTACCTGAGGGGACGAACCCTGGTCAGCGGGCGCTTCCCCAGCGGGAATTTCAGACCCCATCATGGCAGAGAAAGGGGGCCGGCCCTAGGGCTGGCACAGCTCCCGAGGGGCTGGCACGGCTGGTGGGAGCCCGCCCCACGAGCAGGCACTGCACTCACTGCACCGTCGCCCCCGCCCCGCTCGGCGCGGCTCGGCTCCGCCCGCAGCCTGTGAAGAGGGNGGGGTCCCTCCTTGGCGCGGCTGGAGGCGGCTAAGGAGCGGCACTGCGTGTTGGGGCTGAGGCGGGCGGGCGAGCGAGCCGGCCTGGGCCCGGGCTCTGGGGGTAGCCCGGTGTGCGGTAGAAGCTGGAGGTGGTTGCTCTTTCCCAGCTCTCTCGGCTGGTCGGGTGGCGGGAGGTGACCACCCCGGCTCGCGGCGGTACCGCGGGTGCCTGCAGTAGTAGCACCTGGATGGGAACGTTGGTGCCTTCTTCCGACCTAAGGGTGAACTTCACAGGATATGGCCGGCCAGTCTAAACTGAAGTCAGCTCTTCAAGGACTTCCCTGTTGCTCCCGAAATGGCAGTTTGGAGAGTGCTCCCGGCCTTGGAAAGGGCTCTCTGGTTGTCTGTGACAAGGTGGCACTGCCAGCTTTGTCTTGGGCTTCATGGTTTTTGGAAGGAAAAAGAGGAGGGTGTCCCCAGGTACTTTCATAAAGGAACTGCAGGTTTTCATGGCCATGTTCAGGAACAGGTTCTGCCAGTGTTAAAACTATAACCACACCATGTCTTGGTGGAGTAGAAGGGCGGAGAGTATTTTAGGTATGGTGTGACCTTTGGGGAAAGGCATTAATAGCCACCTCACGCTGGACTTAATTGTACTAAGGCTGTGACTCCATGAGGAGCTCGGCCAGCCCAGTGACTGTCTGCCACTGAAATGGGAAGGTCCTGCTGCCTTCCTGTCTGTGTTTTCCTCCTCTGCTCCCACCTGCAAGCTCCAGTCTGCTTGCTTGTGTTGCTGGAAGAGAAAATAGAAAAAAGTGGAGAAAGATGAAAGCAGACTGCTCCTGTGGTGGTCAGTCCTTGATTGCTGGTATCTGTACCCTGCTTGTGTGAGTTGGGTATAACTTTGTTTATAACTTGACCTTTAGAAATCCCTACTTTGTTTCTTTGCTTATCCTGTCTTGCTCTGTTAAGTCGTTTGTGCCTTTGACAATGAAGTGATTGATTTGTCCTGATGGGTTTTGTAGCAGACTTGGACTTTATAGGATGATAGAATAGTAGGGGTTGGACAGGACCCCAGGAGATCACTTAGTCCTAGCCTCCTGCCAAAGCAGGCTCATCTACAGCAAGTTGCACAGGATGGTGTCCAGGCTGGTTTTGAGTATCTCCAGAGAAGGAGACTCCACAGCTGCTCTGGACAGCCTGTTCCAGTGCTCTGTCACCCAAAAAGTAAAGATATTTTTCTGTGTGTTCAGACATAACTTCCTGTGTTCCCGCTTGTGTCTATTGCCCCTTGTCCTGTTGCTGGACATCACTGAAAAGAGTCTGGCTCTATCCTCTTGACACCTACCCTTTAGATACTTATAAGTATTGATGACATCCCCTCACAGTCTTCTCTTCTCCAGGCTAAACAGACCCAGGCTTCTCAGTCTTTCCTCCTAAGAGAGTTGCTCTAGTCCCTTGATTGTCTTTGTAGCCCTCTGACAGACTCTCTCCAGTAGTTCTTTGTCTTTCTTGAACTGGGGAGCCCAGAACTGTACTCCAGATGTGGCCTTGCCAGGACAGAGTTGAAGGGGAGGATAACCCCCCCCACCTGCTGGCCACACTCCTTTTCATGCACCCTGGGAGACCATTGGCCTTCTTGGCCACGATCGCTGTCTCATTGCTGTCTCCTGGTCAACTTGTCCACCAGGACTCCCATATCGCTCTCTGCACAGCTGCTTTCCAGCAGGTCAGCCCTTAACCCGTACTGGTGCATGGGTTTATTCCTCCCCTGCTGCAGAACCCTACGCTTGCTTTTGTTGAACTTTATTAGGTTACTCTGCCCAGCTCTCTGGCTTGTCCAGGCCTTGCTGAATGGCAGTCAGCCATTCCTCCCAGTTTTGTTATCAGCAAAGTTGCTGAGGGTACGTGCTGTCCCCCCATACAGGTTGTTGATGAGTATGTTGAACAAGACTAGGTCCAGTACTGATCCTGGGGGAACTCTGCTAGTTTCAGGCCTCCAACTGGACTCTGTGCCATTCATTATAGCCCTCTGAGCTCTGCCACTCAGCTGGTTCTCAATCCACCTTGCTGTCTACTCAATCTAACCCACACTTCCTAAGCTTAGCTATGAGGATGTTATGGGGGATGGTGTCAGAAGTCTTGCTGAAATCAAGGTTGACAATGTTCACTGCTGCTGTTCTGTCATCTGGCCAGCCAGTCTTGCCATCATGGATGGCTATCAGATTGGTCAAGCAGGATAGCCTTAAAAGGAGGCAACTTGATGGAAGGGCTGGTGTGCTGTTGGAGCGTATAAGGACTTTTGAAAACTGTATTGCCAGTGTGGACAAAACTGTGAGGAAGAAAGATTAGAGTGATGATGGAGCAGTGTGAATAATAAAATATTTATATTGCAAACTTTGTAAAAGAGGAAGCTGCTTCTGAAAAGAATGTTTTGTTAGATAACTAGTTACTCTTATCTTTCCAAAACTACAACAGCAATGGAAATTGATGACATCTTAGACATTGTCTGGTACTTTGTTTATGGATAGTTCAAGGCCATGAGCTGTTGCTTTGTAATGTTTCAGCAAACATGGTTTTTTTAAGGCTGGTTTGTTTGAGAATATGTCAGTGATGCTGGTCCTTCATATAGCAGCTTGTTGCCTGTGTGTATCTTATTCCTGTTCTGCGAACAGGCAAAGAAATTGTACCTGTGTTGCGTGTACAAAGAATGTTTCACCTGTGTGCTGGTATGGTGCTGTCAAAACCCCTTTCTGTTGTGATAGCCCTCGCTCTAAGGTACAATTTTAGGCTGAACTGATGCAGAAGTGTGTGAAAAGGTTATTTCACCAAAGTTTGTTGTCGGTTAACAGTGTTAGGGGATGAGGGAAGCTACCTGTACTTGAGAGGCAGTAGTTCCTGGGGATAAAATTAACTGTATACTGCATCCGTATGCGTATCTGTAAACAAGGTTATTTCCACGAGGAATTTGATCTCTAATATAATTTTTTTTCAAGTTTAAAGTGCAAAAGACATGTATAATAAGATTCTAACCTAGCCATAGATAGCTATTTTAATTTTTAAAAATGATTCGACAATTCCACAACTTCATTTTCCAGAGCAGTTTCTTACAGTGAAAGCTCTTCTAGTCCTTTCTTCAGGAAGTGTGTTATAAATGAGCCAACCTATGTCAAGGTGTGGTTTGCTTTTTTTTTTTCCACCTAGGGATCTAGCAGTCTGCAGTTCTTTCAGGTTTGTGTATAGTTCTTATCTGGATCAGGAAGTAAAAGTAGAAGAAAAAAATACCTTAAACTAATTGAATGTAGTTAGAGAAGACAAAATTAGGTAAGGTAGGTAGGATGAGTTCTGAGAAGGAAATAAAAGCTTAGACAAAAATGGAGCAGTTATGTTCATGTCCAGGTTTATGATTGGATTTGAAGCATTCAAAATGCTTACTGGAGACAGATGATTTCAAGCCCCTGTAAACCAGTGTAGGTCAGTTATTTGGGTAAAGCAGCTGCAGGTTGAGGACAAAACAAAGTGTTGGAGTGTTGCAGGGGCAAGTACATGTTATCTGGTACACTGATAGCTTGGAATAAAATACCTTGTGGTGGGAGAAAGCTGACTTCCATTTTTAATTACAGTAATCAAGTTCAAGACACAACCGCATTATGCATTTGTGTGTTCTGGTTTGTTTTATAGACAAGTAAGTTAAGGTACTGTAGAAAAAATACAATTGAGATTTTGGACAAGGCTCTCAGATGCTCAGTTTATTAAAAAGAACTACATGTAATGGTAAGGACTAATTCCTTGGGAAGAGCGTTCTTGGAAAATATGAAGGCTCATTACATTTTCATTAAGCTAAAGATTTCTTCTTACAACTTGTATATAGCCCTAGGAAAACATATGTAACAAATACACAGCGTGGAAGTGACAGGAAAAAATGTCTGTATTACATCCTGGATTCAGGTATTGCCAACAAATACACCTTGGTAGCAGGTATGGAGTAATGAGCGTTCTACAATTTTATATAGAGTGTATCCAAGGAAGTCACAGGAGACTGCACCAGGCTAAGCAGACCTTGAACTTATTGAAAACTGTGGATTGTGCGTAACAGGAAGGATGTTGAATAGGAAACAAACCAGAGAGCAGCAATAAGGGATTTCAGGTGTTGTATAAGGAGAAAAGGATTCAGGAGAACTCGGCTTGCATTCTGCTGTTTAGCAGCCTAAATAAAATACACCAATTGCATCCCTCTTCAACCATGTGCTTTTTACTTCAATGGCTTTTAGAATAGTGTTTTTGTCAGTTAATAAACTGATGGAGTGTAAGGTTTTTAGGTTGCTATGAAGAATGTCAGTGCTGCAAAAAATAACATGAACGTATTGGCAAGCTAAAGCATGAAGTACTAATCTTTCAAAATAAACTTCTTGTGCTAGTGTGAAAGAGTCTGTGTAGAACACCTTTGTAAAATAGAACTATGAGAAGCATGAAGTGTGACAACTTGGGAGCATTGTGAGCTATGCAGTGTTAGAGTTGTGAAGCTGAAATGAAATGAAGGCTGGATGAGCAGGTAGGCTGCTCTACTCAATCCTGAGGCACTGGGGGTTGGAGGTAGAGATGGTGTACCTTATGATAAGATCACGCTGAAGGGGCTTGGACATAAGTGAATACATTAATATCTATAAATGTTGAAGAAATAGGTGTACTTTTTGCCCTGTATGCACCTCCTATTCTGAAATGTCTTACAGGTCTTTCACTTGGCAGTCATCACAAAATGCATATT
>VZTM01018167.1:5443-21835 GCA_013400555.1 Jacana jacana
TTTTTCTATGGATGCTGATGGCTTAGTTTGGATAGGGAAATTGTAAATATAATTCTACAGAGACTTTTGTATTTCACTGTTTTTCTCTGCAGGCAGCCTTCTTTAATACCAGCTCCAGAAAGTCCCACATCTAACAGCTGCTCAGGTACTTCTGCAACTAGCACTAGCAATGTGCCACAGGGCTCCTTCTTTTCTTCTCTGAGAGTAAAATGACAATTTACCTTGGCATTGCTATCCAGCAGCTCTTGATAGATAATGGATTTATCTTGGTCACCAAAACTGAAGCTTACCAGTGTTTGGTCAACTTCTAGTTTCCCTTATGAATTTTGCTGCTCTTCACATTATCTTTGATGACACCAACTTTGGATTCAATTCAGCTCTTTTTTGCTATGACAGACAAGCTAAATTTTCTCAGCTATTTCAGATATCATCCTCTTTTAGCACCTCTGGATCTTTCCTTTTTTACATTTTAGATAAGACTACTTAAAAGAAGCTTGCTGATTTTTGAAACTCTTGTCCTTTGATGGTCAAACACAAAGAGACCATATCTTTGTATCCTAAAGACTGTCATTTGCATTCATGTGTTTAAACATAAAGCTAGCATGTTAGACATCTGAACAGTGCCAGTTGCTGATTAAAGTGAAGATGGCATTTGGAAACCTGATAAAATTGAAAAAAACTGAGTTCCAGTGGAAGTGGGATACAAAAAAAGTTTAGACCAAGTCACCGGAGGCCTCACATAATAGCAAAGAGAGAAGCTTAGAACAGTATCAGCGCTTGGAGCCTTGAGAAATGAGCAGTTTCAGAAAAGGTATCCTAAAAGCCTGCTTCACCTCTCGATGCCACTTCTCCCAGCTGCTGCAGATGGACTTACTACCAAAGCACAGAAAGTGGAATATCACTTCTCTCACTTAAAAGAGAAATTTTGTACTGCAGAAAAATGTCATTTGTTGGCATCATTAGCTGGCTATTCATTATTATTTCTAAAATGCAATTGTTTGTGGAAGAAGTGTGTATATCTGGGATTTTTTTATCAAGCATTTTTGTATGGAGAGATTTCTTAAGCCACTAAGAATCTACTGGTTCAAGTGGGAAGAACACAGGGTGAGTTAAAAACCTTACAAAGTTGCAACGACTAAACACAAAAGCCCATTTCAACCTTCTGCCAATCAATACAGAGAACTAGGATGCCAATCAAATGTTCAGAATATCCTGTAGCAAATCTGTAGCTGAGATTACAGGATACAGTATCTGATAGGTAAAAAACAGACATTTGTTGATGTGTTGACTTTGGAGTTTGGGAGGAGGGGCAGGGGCTGGAACAGATAATGCTTGTATGGTGTGTTTAATAATACATGTGTTTGGCACTTCACTTCTCACAGCAGTCCTGGAGGAAAAGAGGCTTTAGTCTAAGACCTCCTGCAAATCAGACACATCATTTTAGAAAGAACGGAATGTATTAGGGACTCACTCATGGCTCAGCTGGCTGATTCACCTATTGAGCTAGACTGCAAACCTCACAGTGTAAACGTCACATCTGTCTAAACTTGGATGACACCTAATTAGGTGTCACAGAACTGCATTAAACTATTCAAGACACTGGATGTCATTGCAAGCACCCTTGTCCCATGGCTTCCAGAAATAATTTCCAAGTTCAAGAGATACTTAGTACCATCAGTAATTAATTCCATTTTCAGCCATTCTGTAATAAAAGTGTGTAAGTGCAAAGTAAGGACATGCTATTTTACAGTGCAAATGGTTACTTGTTACATGCCAAGTCACTTGTCTCCTTTAATGCCAGTCCAAGGCTCAAGCTGTGTAAATGAGGAGTTCTGCAGCATTTCACTTGTCTCTCACACACATACTGTAGCCCTGCCCCTTGGAATTTTTTTACATGAGAAGTGATAGATGCACCATCCCCGGAGACATTTCAGGTCAGGTTGGATAGGGTTCTGAGCAACATGATCTAGTTGAAGATACGTCTCTGCTCATTGCAGACTTTTAAAGGTACCTCATGACCCAAACTATTCTTTGGAGATTCTATATGGAAATTCTAAAAATCATTCAGAAATTACAGATTACAGAAATTATACAGAAATTACAGAAGACTGCATGAGTGCCCTGTTTAAGGCCAGAGTAAGTAAAATGCTAAATGAGATGATGTCCCTCGTTATAAAGTTTCTGACAACAAAACCCCCTACAAACAAATCCCACATAATTTTGATCTGATCACTGGCATACTCAACTGAACTGATGCCTGGCCATAAATAGGCAGAGAAGCAAATCTTCACATTTTACAAATCAGAACAATAAGAAATCCAACTGTCTCTTCCAAAATGGAAGACTGTTTCAGGGAACCTGTGTGGCACTGACAAGAGATGGATCATGATGAACTACTGTACCTGTAGTTGGAGAGATGAATATCTTTAAGCTAAACCTGAAACTAACTACAGCCTTTCTCCATAGTTGTATTCTTTGTTGCTCTTCCTAGCAATAATTCTACTTACAGTATTTTCTTGACAATTATTAGTCTTGATGCTAGGGGCAGCTTGTTTTTTCCCCTCTCTTCCTAATCACATGCTATTATTGGCCTAGATACAGCAGCCTTCACTCCCCCCAAAGATTTAACAGATACCAATACTTTCAGCATCCTTTGGAAGAGTGCCGCGGCCAGGAGCAGTCGAGCCCGACGCAATCAATCAGGAAGCCATCCATCCGGAAGCACCCAGGGAGCACTCCTCTCAGGAAGCACTCACAGTCGGGAAGCACACATAGTCGGGAAGCACCCCCCAGGCAGCACCCATATCGTTCTACAGTTACAGGTCCTCATTCGCTAAGCACTACATTGCGGATAGGGAGAGGGATATTGTCCACGAGCTTTCCACACACTTTCCACAGGCTTAAAGTTGCCCCATGATTGGCTACAACATTTGTGTCATTTGCTGTTTCCCACACTTTGTTTCGCCTTCACTATACTTCGTTTCGCTTACTTCCACTTATTTGCATATGTGCCCTTTCAGTAACTCCCTCTTAAAGGGCCTGCTCTCAACAGAAGAGGAATTTTTTGTGTGTGTCTTGTATGTAAGAGCTGATCACACAGTTAATTGGAGATCCAATTAATCTCTGACTATACTTTCTCAAGACTTTACAACTTTAAAAAATACTTTTAATATATAATTTAACAATATTACAAATCCTAGAAATGAGGAACATGAGAAATTTGAAAGCTGCTATTTCATAATGATAAATTATTTAATTTGGCATAGACTCAATACCTCCTATGCAAAGATCCCAGAATTTCAAAAAAAAGTTAATTTAAAGAACATAAAATTGGTGCATGATTAGTGAATTCCACCATGTCATTGTATACACTGGTTGGCCAAGGCACAGAGGATCTATATGAATTCTCCCATCTAAGGTTACTTGGGAGGTCAATGGAAGAGGAAAGGAGAGAGAAAAACACCAGCATCCAATATTTGTTTGCTTTCTGGCCACCTTCAAAACAGTCCTGCCATGAGGAACAGTAGGCAGCTTAATGGCTTCAGCTGCCACAGCAGCCACTGCTTTTCTTTGATAAAGGGATCTATTTTATCAATATCTTGGGTCCCATTGTTCTCAGGCAAATAACTGAGGTTATTACTCACTAGTAAGAAAGACACTCCCTGCTTGTAATTTTTTCTGCAGTGATAGCAGAGAGGTCACTCATTATACCTGGCAGTGTGACAATCATAAAAGGCTACTCAAAAAAGCAATTAAATGTTCTGAAGAAAATTTCCATTTACATTCATAACAATGAATTTTGGCAACAAACACACTATGTTTACATCTACAAAAGCTTCAAATTATCCCTTTACAAACAGGGCATTTCAACAATCTTGCTACCTGTTCCCAAAACAGATCAGGAAACAATGGAAGAGATTTTTAATTTTAACCTCCCCATTTTAAGACAGTTTCTGACACTTGATTGATGGCCACAGAATTCAAGAGCTACAGTTTGGGAGCCTGCTGATTAAAAGCTCACATCACCTTGAGCTTGGAGGTGAAAAGCAGGGAGAGTGAAAATCCTCAAGCTGCATGAAGAAAAGCATGGCATAAAAAATGAAAAGCCAAGAAAGGAATATTATTTGACTACTAAATGGTATTGATTTCTTATTCATAATTACCGCAGTTCCTTGACACTTGAGACACAAAAAACCCTCCTGCGTGCTAGGTACTGCACACAGAATGAGGGAGTGCTCACAATCTCTACACACAAAGGAGCAGACAGAAGAAGAAGTATAAATCAAGAAGAATTGAAGCACAAGGATTAAGATACTGATTCTTCCCTCTTAATTTGAAGCACTTAACTAATCTACCTCGATTAGAAGCTGATAACCTGCAACTTTCTCTACATCAGCAATGCAAGTGAGAGAGGATGAAGCAGTGCCTGAGTTTTTCTGTGCTAGATGTTCACTGGGTTCATGACTGATGCAGTTTGTTGCTGCGGCTGCCACCTGTAAGGACAGGCCACAGCGATTTTCTCATGTCTTTTTCAGAAGTCAGCCCACTTAGTTGAGGTGGGAATTTAGTTGAGATCTCCTTTAGTCAGGAGGCCTGTTGTCCTGGTACCGGTGGGGATAGGGTTCATTCTCCCCAGGATCTAGCAGAGACACAGGTATTCTATCCCATGTGAGCCATGCTCGGGGGAAACAGAGGAGCTGGTGGGGGAAGGGGCAGGGAAATTGCAGCTTGGGAGCAGGTTGAGGTGAGCGGTGGTACAGTAATCATGTTTATATATTTTTCTATCAGTTTTATAACTGTTGTTTTCTTGTTCCCTTTGCTGTTGTGTTAAACTGCCTTTCTCCCAACCCATGAGTTTTGCCTTTTTCTTCTGATTCTCCCATCAGGGTTGCGGGGTCTGGGGGGAGAGAGAGACGCATGGATCTTTGTTGCTGTCTGAGGCTAAAACACGACACCTGTATTCATAGGTAATTTTTCTGTTAATATGTTGGAATGGAAGAGTAGAAATACTAGTGATTTATCTCCACAGATGAATACCCACCCCAGAAAAAGAATATTTTTTTCTAAATCAGTTTATGGCAAACTGAAGTGACAAGCTAAATGGAAAGGAGATGCTCCTACATAAGTAGAACAATACCCACATTAAAATTACAGGGGTTTAGATTCACATCACAACCTGAACTGGCAATAACTGCCCAGCACAACTGAGTTGTGATCTATGGTCTTATCCTTCTTTTTAAGAGAGTTACAGGAAAAATAACAAACATTGAAACATACTTCCACAGTAAATCAAAGCTAAGACTCATTGATTGAGGTGATAACCAAGCCCAGGCATGGGTGCCTCAGTTTCTGACTGTCTCAGTCTCTTGTACCACTAGGAGAATGCATGCTGTATTTCTTTGAAAGGAAAAGAAACACCTAGACTTTGTTTTAACCATCCAAATCTGGATAGAGATTCTTAGGGAACACAGAACTGCTGTTAAAAGAGAAAATTCCTCACAATGCTGCCTTTGAACAAGGTGCAGCCCAGTGGGCTTTAGAAATATCTCCCTGCCTGAGTGAAGTAAGAGTTTATATTCCATCATGTACAGTGACACAAACCTATTGTGCAAACTGCATCTGGGCTAAAGTTCCCTAGAAATTCACATTGTAAATGTTGATTGTATCAAGCACTGTCCAAAATCTGAAGAGACAGAAATTCTCAAACACCAAGGCTCAGAAACACTGGCCCTTTCTGATCATAAACACCCATTCTTCACTGAACATTAGTTCCCTCCTGCCCTCTTTAGCAGCTGTACTTAAGGCTTGGGATCTCTGCATTTAGTCTTGTGTTACCAGTTCCCAGGGCAGCTCAACAACCAAACCAGTGGTTGATTTCAGTTCCCCACCCAGCTCTGAGCTGTAGCCCATCCCATCCCTGGAGACGCAGGAAAAGGGACAGAAACTTTACACACTCTCCTTAAAACAGGTGAATGCCAGATGGAGCCACCAAAAAAAGCTCACTTAGGCATCCATATGGAGCCATTCTCAAGTGAACCAGATAAGACAAGGGAAGGTTCAGTGTGAAGGAGAGGCAGAGAGCATCTCTTGCCTGTGAACAACCTGGCAGGATATTAACCTGTCTGTCAGAAGCAAAAGTAACATCACTACTGTTCTAGCCTGGAGGATGGAGTTATTCCTCATTGCCTCAGCTCTTCACAGCCTGGACTCCTTTGGGCAGAATGTGAGATCTAAGCAGGAGGAAAAGAAATCTCACAGTTCCCCAGTGTAATTCTCACAATGGTAGAGATTAAATAATCGAACAGCAGATCAGTGATCCAGCCCATGCCTCCAATCTAAGAAATGCATTGACTACTTGTCAGCAGTGACAACAGGTATTTGGGAAGCCAGGGAAGCCTCCAAGCAGGGAAAACACTCAAGGAAGAGAGAAGGGCATCTGCTTTAACTCAAGTTAAAGCGGGAATTCGAATTCACCCACTGTACAATATGAGACAGAAGTTCTCCTTTTGCCAAGGATTTGAAGGGCTCATTAGCTAGAAATACATTAAAAATCCTTAGCTAAAAACATAAACATCCAGGCTGAATTCCAGAGCAAAGATTGTATTACTCATAGTAGTTTAAATGTTAACTATTCAAGATTTCATTTAAAAGATTTTCAATCAAGATCACTGAATAATACCAAAATACAGTATATGTTTATGATCTTTTAAGATTGCGATTTGTTTTGATTACATCAAACAGCATCTGCTCTGTTTTCTCTTTACCCAAAGCAACAAGAATATGCATAATCACAATATCACTCTGTATTTTGGAATTTGCAAGTCTTTCTACATTCATTAAAGGGGAAGTCTTCCAAGGTAAACTTGAAAATATATGACACAACATGAGGGAAAAAAATCCACAAAACTGTCAGGAATACAGCGTATTTGCAATTTTTTTTTACTAGAGGCATTAATGTTTGAGAAAAAAATGTCTTTGTTGCTCCTCAGACTCTGTCTCAACAGTAGAGAAGCCATAATCTTATGTTTATGCCATGCATTGGTGTAGTCGGGCATAGGTTATCATGACCGTGGTGTACAGTTTTTAATTTCCTAGGGGCAACATTTTTTATTGCGACTGTCAGGTTGTTTATAGTTGTTGTTTTGAGATGTTTTTTTGTTGTTCTTCTTCAGGTCTTTTGTTAACATACTGCCAGATATTGCTTTATGACGGCCCATGCTGGGTTAGCGATAATGTTGTCTGCAGTGGCAGGTCTACCTTGGCAGATTATGGGTATAAAATGGGCAGGGGGCAATTGATTCGTCAGAATATTTACAAATTTCAAATTGTTATCTGAACCCTTAATGACTTGCACAATGAAAAAAAGATTGCTATGTCACCATATCTGCTCTGCATGATGTATGGTAATAGTCGGAGAAGATGGGCTGGGAGGGAGACAGTCCTCATTAAAAACAAATAGCTGTGACTGGCATAAAAAACTACGAAGGCAAAAGGAAGGTAAGTGCATTGGATTCAAATGACTTTATTGGAGCGTTTACTGAACCAAGAAACCTTGCAACCCTTACATAGACTCTACTGCAGAAATAAGTATCAGTCCAAGCCCAATAATTGTTATTCCTGAAGGTACTTCTATCTCTTCGCCTGACTACATTAATCCAAAAACACTGTCTACAATTTTAAAAGGCTACCACAGCTTGTCTATCTTACACTTGATTCATCTGCAACTTGTCAAACAATGCCATGCAACAACTTTCTTTTTAATGTAGCCTATTGCCCCTCATGTGCATCCTTTCTGCATTTTCCTGGTTCTGACTTTCTGTCCCTTTCATCTCAACCCCCGCCCCTTGGACTACAGAACAGCCCATACTATGATTTCTCTTGAATGGTTTCCAGTATCATTTGGTTTACTATTAGGACAAGATAATAAAGACAAAACTATGTTTTATTCTGTTGTCTTAGAACATCTTTTCCATCTCTGTTTCCAGGTAGTTGGATTCGTTGATCCCAAGGGTCTATTCCAACCAAAATGATTCTATTATTCCATGAATTTTCTCATCTTCCCTTTCCCTTCTTCTTGCACTTCCTCCACTTATTATCAATATTTTGTCAGGCTCAGAGTCACAAGTGTGGTGATTTCCCAACAACTTTGCCAGTCTTTGCTCAAAACCTCCAGCACAGTCTGGAACTCCTGCTGCCAGGCTGGAGACTTATATGGGGCAAAAGCACCACCGTTTCTCCCATGAAGAGCAGAAATTTCAGCAGAACACCCATTAAGATCACCACAGTACAGATCTGACACTGACACAGGCATGCTTTGGATGCAGTGGCTACCAAGAGCACCATCTTGTTGCGGGCAGATCTGCCCCTGAGGTGCAGGAAAGCTGGGAGCAGAGGTGACCATGCCCACACTCGTGGACACTGTGTCTCAGGGGTTGAACACAGAGGACAGAGCTAGGACTGGTATCAGTACCAAGCACAGCAAGGGAACAAACCAGGTCTAGGGACTCCAGTCAGGAGCAGTAAAGTCCAGAGGCAGAGCAGGGAACAAAGTCACAGCATGGGTCCAAGGGGTCCATTCAGGAGACAGGGCCAGAGGCAGGACTCGGCACAGGCACAACTTCAATATAACTCAAGCAGCACTGAGGGCTATGGCCTGAGGTGAAATGGGCAGAGTCTGTGGGTGGGCACCCAGGTGAGGCTGCTCAGAGTCATTAGGCCTGTGAAAGCCGTCAGGGCCCTGACACAGCCTTATTTCTAGACCTGGCACATGACCTTACAGAAACTGACTGCAGGTCAAAAGCCATTATCCAACCATTCTTGCCACAACAGAAAGCCACCAATTGTCCCTTTCTCCATCACGTATCAGTTTCCTGGAATACATCACTTTTTGTTGCTATCCTCCCCAGTCTAAGGTGGGAGGAGAAAAACATCTCAGCCATGGTAAACACGGTAAGAAGAGAAATTTCTAAAAACTTTTATTTTTATATTTCAGCTGTTTTGCAAACTGACATGTTTTCTTTATCACTCATTGTCTATGCCCTCCTGTGGAATCAACTGCTGAGACCCATCAGCATCCCTCCTAACAGCTTCCTCTATTCAACCCTCTTGCCTCTTCAGAGGTTTCGTTATTCTTGCCAGAAGCCAAGTAAAAGAGCATGCACTCCATACCAACGTAACTGTTCCCTCTGGTAAGTAAGAATTTTTCCACTGACTAGAGTGGAGGGCTGTATTAATGAGAGCATCTTGTGCTAAAACAGCAGAAGGCCACTTAGCCAGATGATGTTGATGATTAAATATGTAGCTGCTACGTGCCACACTTTCATCAATACATGTCTAAGCACTTTGTTAAATCAGTAAGCATCACATTAGCTTACTCTTTCAGATGGCACACGAAAGAAGAGAGTTGCTCTGACAAGACCAGAAGGATAGCAGTAGAATGGAAGGATAGTAGATAGCGGTTCAATAGAATGATAGTAGATGGATAGATAAAAAACAGGATTTCTAAATGCCAGCTCTGTTCCTTACCCACTGAGCCATGCTTTCATCTTAGAGTATTTTTCTACACACAACATTTACAAGAATTTTTGAAAGCATAAGGTTTCTGCAGGTTGACTTTTTAATTACCAATGCAAATCAAACTGTTTGAGAGGTTCTGACTGAAATTTTATCATTTACTTCTTGTTTTAATATTGTTTACCAGCACCATTTCTCATATTTTTTGAAAATGTTGAAATAAGAGCCAACAGTCTGAGCATCTGGTTTGTTATAAAATGGCACAATTTTACCTAAAAATGAAAGATTTACAAATGTTTTTAATGTTTCTGTGGAAACCAGAAAATAACAAACCACTTGTGTCACAGCTGTTAAAATAGGAATGACACATATTTTCTTCATATATATGTAAAAACATATGTCCAGCAGACATAGCCTGTTTTCATTTTAAAGAAAATGGATGCAATGGCAAAATCTTTTGAAATCCATGACCATTGCTTAGCCATGGACCAACAGCAGCATTAAAGAGTCAGCATCATAGGACACTGCCAAAAACCCTCATCATAATCTGATTCTTTAGTTTCTCTCTCAGAGGTCTACCTCTAACATTTGCTATATAACAAGCCATCACAACAAAGACACTTCAACATGTAAATGTACTCATTACAAACTACCTCACCTTCATCCCAAACAAAAGCAGAAAACTTTCTCTCTTTTCAAGTACTCTCATATGATGTCAACAGATATTTAAAAGTGAGGGGCATTTCCTTCATCTTTGTGAAGAAGTTTAGTTCATTTGATATGGCAAAAGAAGCTTAAATTTTAACATGTAAAAAATCTCATCACAATCAAGAAGCCATTCTATACCTAAATTGTACATTACTCTACTTTATAAATTATACAAACTCTACTTTAGCCTGAATCCCATGTATTTCTGGGGATCTCAGTGAGACTTCTACATTCAGTACACAGTTATACCCTAGAGCCATAGTGAGACCTGGGCATCTCCACAGTTCACCAATTAAAAGGAAAGCATCAGCCTTTGGTCATTATCATACATCTCTACTGACTATAAAGGGGGTACGGAGCAACCCCAACCCTAGTTCAGAGACTCCCTCTAAACAGGGGAAATGGATATAGTCTTCTGTGTAGGTCACCACTTCTGCTAACAAAAATCTTTTATAAGAATTGTCAGACCTGGAACAAGCTTGTACAAAAAGAAAAGAAAAATGCAGCATATACAGTGGATTAAAGACTTTAGGAACCTATAACTGACACTGTAAGAATAGGCTCTGAACTTGGAATTAGTTTTATTTTTAGAACTTTGGACCTTATATTGAGAAGTACCTGAACTCACCAGAGTGCTGAGTGAGGCTTGTGGGTGAGCTACATTTCTTGCAGGCTAAAAAAAATCAGTTTATAAACATTTAGGTAAGTAAATAGAGATGACAACTTCAACTTATTCCAGTCTAGTCCTAGATGCCTAAAAACATTCATGAAAACTTGACTTCAACAATTAGAATCCTTAATTTATCTTTGCCTTGATTCCCTAATATCTAATACAAAATTCATGAGACGTATATGTTTTGAGATATATGAAAGAAAGAGAAATCCATAAGCAGTAACCATTTAAGAGATCTTCAGCATCTGAAACCGTCCTTCAGGTGGTTTCAGATAAAACCATGCCATAAGTATTCATATGCTTCTTTGCAGGGAGTGGAGGGCATGGGGATACAAACAGTGCTTGGCCTCTGAAAAGTATGATGAAACAGAGAAAAAACTGGATGGCATGCTAAACTAATTCACTTATATATTTTATTATCTTACAGAGTGTTACCAGAAACAGCTTTTCTTACCACAGTCCCCTCCAAACTGTCACATCTGCTGGTTTAGAATAGCATCAACTTTTCTTTTGGGTTCTTTTTTGTTGGTTTGGGGTTTTTTGGTGGGTTTTTTTGAGATATCAGGAATTAATATGAAAGATGGAATTTTTCGCACCCAATTTCAGATATCTGACAGTTTAGTGGCTTGCTAAAGCTGGAAAGATAAGCTCCCTTAAACATCAACAGAGAGAGAATCTCACATAAATAAAATAGAACAAAGTGCACGTAAAGCATACATCCTTTAGATGAGACTACGTGACTAGGCCAGACACCTAATTTTTACAATGATAAAGCTAAGTGAAATTAATTCTTCTCAGTCCTTCTGCTCCAACCAGATTTTAAATGCTAGTCTTACAAGAGGCTGAAGCTCATTACATATGCAATTTCTATGAATCCTGTGTTACTTTCACTAGTGTAGTAGGTAGCAGTGTTGGTTTAGGTATTACAGTCTGTGGAACTGCTGGAGTAAACCTGAGGATTAGTGGTTGATGAGGACAATTCCAACAACATGCTGTTCTTCCGGAGAAATAGAATTTGCACTTCAGTGACAGCGTTAATCCTGCTAACAATGGCCCCTCAAAGTCAGCTCAACTAGAGGTATTTCACGACTATCTCATAATACATATCTAGGCACATATTTCTGAGGCATACTAGGCAGCATAAACTCATATGAATTAATGCAAATACTCTTCCTGAAAACAGTGACAGTAGTAATGTGAACAAATACTTGCTAAAATAAGTCATCTACAATGTGACACATGAAGGTTGCTGCCTATCAATCAGAGCTCTTGAAAAAGGCAAGGCTGAACATTTAGTCTTCCTTCAGTTTCCATGGTTATTTTAAGGTCTTTAAATGACCACTCTGGAGAAATTAAATTAAACATAGAATTTTCTTTTAAACACAGCAAACACCGTGCTTTTGGAAAGAAATGTACTATCTGTGACTTCATTCAACACTAATTTTCCTATACCTGAAGACACATAACAGATTTATAAATTATTATATTGACATCTTGCTTCCTGGCATTTAGAACTAATGTTTTATTAGTCATCACCCAAATGTACTATATAAGTAATCCCAATGGACCTGTACAATACAGTAGATATAAAAATACAGTAAATAAAAAAATTAAAAATAAAAATTAAAAGACACAAAGACAGTGATGATGCCATATCTCACATTTAAGTACCAAAATTAACTTCAATACAGTCTCTGCTAACCAAAATAAAAACAAAATTGTTATCTAATTATCCCAGATTTCAGATGTAGTGTTTTTGTGGTTTAACCCCAGCCAACAACTAGAAACACACAGACTTTCACTCACTCTCACCCCATTTCCCTCTGAGTAGGGTAGAGATAGGAAGGAGAAAAGTAGGGGAAAAAACACAACCAAAACCTAACTGATATAAATTCCTGATAAAGACAGTTGAATCAAACATAACAATATAATAATATTAACATAATAACAACAATAATAATAATAGAATATACAAAATAAAGTGATGCAACAGAAGAAGCTCTCACCACCCACTGACTGGTTGTCCAGCTCATCCCAAGCAGTGATTGTGGATTCCTGCCCCCTGGCCAACCCCCATTTATATACCGAGAATGATATTTATGGTATGGACTATTCCTTTGGCCAGCCTGTCCTGTCCATGTTCCCTCTCAGCTTCTACGGGAAGCTGAAAAAGTCCTTGACTAATATAAACATTACTTAGCTACAACTAAAACATTATGTGTTGACAGCATTATTCTCATACTAAATGCAAAACACAGCAACTACTAGAATGAAAATTACATCTATCCCAGCTGAAACCAGGACAAGAAATGACATACAAAAATTTCTTACTGTTACTTCTGTGCATATTCATGAATGTTGCCACCAGTACAAGCCTGCCCATTACAATATACACAGGAGTATCAATTATATTGCCACCAAAAAACCTTCTTCAGGAAAGAAGTGAAAACAGAAGTAAAACTGCTCCCCCCTAAAATCCCAGAATTTACTTAGATGCTTTCACATGACTATGGATATTTTCTATGTTCATTTTCTCCTCTCATTAAGGACGTTGTCCTTTATTATTAGTTAAATGGAAAATATCCATAGCCAGTGATTGAATTACCCCAAAGTACCTTCTTACAGTGATCGATATTGATCAAACTAAAGGGTAGAAAGTACCACTAGTCTTCTTAATGTGAATGATTTGGCTGAAGAAACATTTTGATCAACTTAAGTGGAGGATCTAATTAACCTGTGATTAAATTAAGTGGAGGGCAAGCCATATAAGCATGAATCCCATACACGTTGAGATGAAACTAATAGTAATGCACATATTTACAGAGGCTGCCAGGGAAAGCATGCAACAAATTCAGCAAAAGAAAAAGGTCACAGGAAGAAAGAAAAAAATAAAGCATGAAGGGATTAGAATACAGAAAGAAGATAAATACAGCCACAGATAATGATTACCATTGGAAGAGCATTAGCCAGGGCTGGGAGATTAAAGACTGTGAATACACTGGAGCATGAAAAAAATTCTTCCAGATTAAAAATCTAATGCAATGCAAAACTCTGTGATTCAGATTGAAATAGAATTCCAGAAGCTACAAAACAGGCTTTTAGACAAGGTCAAATTAAATATCTTTGTAGTTTGTACCTCATGGGCAGCGTGTGATTAGATCAGCGGTAGGGACGAGTTGTCAACTCACAATGCAGGCAGACAAACCCAATGCTTTTCCTGCATGCAGCTGATCCTTGCTGTTAGGGAACTGAGGTGTTTCTGGCCCTACACTCACTGACCAGCCATTTGCAACAATTCAAACAGTCAGATATGCCTCCTTGCACGACCCATTATCTTATAAGAGATCACTGCCTTATTTCTTTCTGAGAGCTCTGAATAGAATCAACACAACTTATTCTCAAAGAAGCTTGCATATTTTCCAGCCACTTCCACAATCAGAATAGAGAAAGGCTGGAAAAATAGAAGTAAGGGATCTTCATGACTCCACAACACCCAATGCCGGAACACAAAGATGTTCAAAACAACTGGTTGAAAAATTAACATCCCACTTAAAGGAAAGAGGAAACATTAAGCTGGATACCAATTTGGGCAGAAATCCCAACACCAGTTATATGTTTTTATCTTATAAAGATAAAAAAGCTTGTTTTTTTTTTTTCTAAAGATTTTAAGACATAATTGTTGGCAATGTGCAGCTCCAAAAAATAAACTCTATGTTTGTCTTTTGCCCTAATTAGACCATAATACTTCAATCTTGATCCTTGCCAGCTGGCATTTTCAAACCCCATTACTACTCCCTGCATGCAATCAGGGGGCATGTATGCAAACTTTGTTTAAACATTTTTTATACATTTATCAGATTAAAACAATGGAGAAAAGTAATTGACTATAAATTATTCAGGAAGAATAAATTATGGATATGAAACTTAATGGCACTCTAGAATTCATATATTTCTGCCAGATACTTATAACGGCAAATGATTACTTGAAAGAATGATTCCAGAAGTGATAATTCCATTCTGGCAAGGCACTGGTAGGTTTTTTTCAGACAATACACTCTACTAATTATCTTACTGTGCTCAGGCAAACATTGCTCAGAATTTGGAGTCTCCCCAGAAGTGCAAGACAATCATTAGAAGATACAAGCTCCAGAGTATTTCAGGGCTCAGTGATTATGCATGAGACACCTATGTGCCTGCCTGAAACCTGCCTGCTCTGAGAGCATAGGCAACTATCTTATGCTCCAGTTTTACAGATAAAGTCTACTTCCACATCCATTGTTAATTTTCCACAGCCTAAGTCATCTTTTTCAGGAGCTTTGGAGGCTTGCAGACAGTGGACTTAGTAGGTACCCAGCATTTTCAGTGCACAGATTTAAGGCTTCGCTGTGAAAGAAACTGAAATAAGGAAGTTCTTTAAAATCTTCTGGCCTCCATCACCTGGGTACACTAAAAAAAACGAACAAAGATGACAGCTTTGGCTAAAAGTATCCAAGCTAATGGTAAATTAAAGTGACTTCAGATGTCCAAAGCAGTGTAAGCTTTTATTGCCATGCTTTATGTGGCGTAATCAGTGCTGCTGAAAACTGCAAATAGAGTTTAAGTAGTTTTACATGATAAACATTGTGCATGGTACAAGTTTCCTTTGTCTGTTGATCTCCTCATCCATGAAGTCGGTTGTGACTAGTATAACGTTATGTTTCTGACGTGATTTCTTTAGATGAGAACTGTCATTTAGTAGAAATAATTGCATTTTTTTTTAATAAATATATTTCTTTATGTGATTTCCAGAAAGCTTAATTAAGCTTTCTTCTCTTTTTTAAGTTCTAGTTTGGAGAAAAAGTTCAGAGACATCTTATTGTACACAAAAACTTTTATTTCTCCCCCATTCTGCTTTGTGCCTCTAGGAATGCTCAAGCTGTGACTGGAAGCAGAAGGGCCACAATACTTTCTGACAACACATGTACTTTGGGTATATGCAGCAGGTTATTAATGAAGAAATCCCTTAGAAAGAAAAAGAAAATCCTTCAGAAGACTGAGGCTTTTTCAGATGCTTTTCATACCAATTTTGTTGAGCTGTATAGATAGAAAGTTCTGCTGAGCTGTAAACTCTGTGAACTTGTGTGCTTACAGTGTGTCTGATGCTGACTTTGGAGAACATACCCAGGTGCTATCATTCTTTTTAATTCTCCTCCCTCTCCTGTCTGCTAGAACTGAGGTTTAACTAGTGTAAAATTATCTACGTTAAAATTATGCCTCTCTCAGTGACGATAGAATAGATAATACAGTTGTAAAATTCGTGGATGTCAGCAGCTTGGAGGGAGTACAAGTACTCTGGAGTACTTGTAGGGCAGGAGTAGAATTCAGAATGATTTTCACTTATTGGGGAAAAGCTGTGGAATCACCAAGATGAAATTCAAATCAACATGAGTACGAAGTACTATGCTCAGAAAGGAAAACGCAAAGCACACGTAACAATATGAACAACTGGCCAGGCAATA
>VZTM01018168.1:0-10433 GCA_013400555.1 Jacana jacana
TGAACCTGTATTCCTTGTTGTATTCAAGTAATAGACCTCAAGATGGATCCCCAAGATTATAATGTACAATAGTAAAAGCTTGGGTGGGTCTTTTTTTCACACTGCTGCATGATATATTTTACTTCCTGATAGCCATACAAACATTGCCATTTCAAATATTAATATTATCCTTATGAGGAAAAAAAACTCTCATCATCATTACAATCTACCTATGTTCATGCCCAGTATGTGTATATAATTTAGACAGCAATTAATGCTTCTCCCTGGATTCTGATAATCACAAAAAAAAAAAAAAAAAAAAGCCCACCAAAACTTTTTTTTTGCATAGTTTTTTGCATAGCAAGCTGTGACGTCAGCGCAGCCATGTCATCTGGTTGCATCTTCAGTCCTGCTGGATTTATGAATGTAACACAAGCAAACATCAGTTGTTCTTGAAAAAAATATGCTGGGTTTTTCAATCAGCAATATATGGCCTTTGTTACTCTTGCAAACTTGTATGAGGGTGCAAGACAGTAAAGTCTGCCTCAAAATTTGTGCAGTTCCTGCGTGCTAAGTATTTCCTTGTACCAGTTCCAAGATGCTGCCTGAACTTTCAAGTGTTATTGAACACAACTGCATTTTTTTTTCTTGAAATAAAGGACCAATGGCTTAATATTTAACCTGTAGCTGCTCTCAGCTATTTAACCTTGTCGAGAAGTGAATGGGTAATTCCCCTTTGCTAATGAAAGTGTAAAAATACCTGAAAATGAACTTGTGCCAATTTTACGGTGAAAAGTCACGCTTCAGTAAAGCTACACATCTAATAACAGTGTTGACCTTTTGTTCTTAGCCATCTAAAGGCGTTAAAATCTGACTGAAACGCTATTATGCAATCTTAGACTCAAAGTGCAGTTAAGTGAACACATATGCTTTAAGTAAGGGGATAAAACAAGTGGGCAGTGGCTGTGAGGACCAGCCAGGCAGAGGNTCTCGTTTTGCTTTACTTATGTGCATGGCTTTTGCTTTACTTATTAAACTGCCTTTATCTCAACCCAGGAGTTTTCTCACTTTTAGCCTTCTGATTGTCTCCTCCACCCCAGAGGGATGAGTGAGCTAGTGGCTGTCTGGTGCTTACTTGCCAGCTAGGATTAAACCCTGATACTAACATCAGGGCTCTGAGATTATTACCTACTGGCAGGATTTGGCTACTGGGACTAAGGGTAGCCAGTCTCTGCTCTGGCATCTGGTGTACCTCCTTCCCATCCTTCTTTACTCACTTGGGTGTCTGCAAGTTGTTTCTCTCACATATTCTCCCTCTTCTCTCTGGCAGCTGCCGCCACACAGGTTTTGGGGTTTTATTTTTCCCTTTTTAAATATGTTGTCACAGAGGTGCTACCACCGTTGCTGATCGTCCTTGGCCAGCAGTGGGTCCATCTTGGAACCGACTGGCATTGGCTAACAGGGGAAGCTTCTAGCAGCTTCTCACAGAAGCCATGCCTGTCACCCCCCACACTATCAAAACCTTGCCATGCAAACCCAATACAGGTGTATTGATCAGTGAGGTAAATGATAAGCTACTGTATCATGCAGATAATATTCCTCCTACTCAATACAATGAAGCAGTGATATTTTGAAATGAGTACACTAAACTTAATTTGTCTCAAGTATAAATGACTCCTTACAGTCCTGACTCCCAGGACAGGCACCATTTCACCAATGACATACATGATATACAATAAAGCTACATAAATTTCAGGGTTTTTACTCTCATAATGTCACTGATTAAAAATCTGGGGAGGATACAATTTACTACTGTAACTTCGAGCTTCACTGCAGAAGATGTCTAACACCTACCTACATTTCAGTAACAGAAAGTTGAGCAGTGTACACCCTGGATAGAACGTTAACTGTAAAGTGTAAAAATAGCAACAAGATTTTGTCAACTTGGAAATTCTTTGTAAATATTCATCAATAATTTTCAAAGTGACAGATAATCGGAATTAAAATAATTTGTCCATGTAAAACGCATAAATGCAGGAGCATAGCAGTATATGCCCTTAAAAAAACCCTATCTTGCTTAATGTCATCCCTAAAATCAACACGTGCTGAGTTTCAGCTTCAGAACAGATAATGCACTGTACATGCTTGTCTCATTTAGCTTCTAGTGTGACTGTAAAACAAAATATGAGGTTGTCCTTAAGAGACACAATGCAACAAGCGTGCTAAGCATTTGCCTTAAATGATGACAGAGAAATAGACCCATGTATACCTGCTACTATACGGACTTTTCCAATATTCCCCTTTCTGCTCTTTAGACCCTGGCAGCATCCTGCTACGCAACCAATGCTAACATTAATACTCATGGCAAGCAATTTTCCAAAGCTTATCTGCCAGAAGAGTGCTCATCTTCACTGCAGACAGAGCAGGATCAATCTCCTTCTAATTCACTGCCCTGCATCAGCTCACTGGGATGGCCAAAAGGTAAGCTTTTGAGGGCAGCTACCCTGTAAATTGGTGAGGTATGTCATCTAGCCCCTTCCACAATCACTGAGATGCAGAAGGAGTGTTATACAACTTGCTGGAAAAGTAACACATGAGTGAACAGAGGAAATGAGACTTGGTCAAATAAAGAAATATGGTAATTCCAAGAAAGTGCCATAATGCATATTGTGGTGAATGGCTAGAAAGTCTCCAAGATCAAAAAGATAAATTTGTTTCATAGAAAAAGCTACTATCCAGAACATGTAGAAGGCCTCTAAGGAGGACTGGAGATAAAATCTAAAAATGCCACTCCGTGAGAAGGAATCATCTCTGACTCCCTGGAGCATGCAAGTAGAAAAAAGGCAAGACACCTAAACAGTGACCACAGCACATCAGCTGAACAGAAAGAGAAGATATTCTAGTTTGAACTCAATGTTAAACACAATAAATGTGTTTTGTTTTGTTTTGTTTTTTTGCTTGTCCGGTTACACATTTCAGAACTATTTCTAGATATACTGGCTAGATATACTGACTCTCAATAAACCCTAAAATTTAATCACATTGGCAGAAATGAAGTGTAATACCAAGGTACCCAGATAATAACAAAGTATTCTTGAAGTCTGTGGGACATTTTGACAAGTGCTCTCACTCCCGGGATATTATCCACAGGATAACAGAACATATCTGGACATTAGTGGGTACATGGGAACCTGAAGAACCAGTACCAGGAGGGTTGGAGCAGGACAAAGTGTTGGGGGGCGCACAACTGAAATCAGATGGTCCTCACGGTATCTGAGACAGACACTAAGTATAAAGGCCTCTAAATCTAAAACATGGTCAAGAGAGTCCTAAAAGGGATGACTGGATTTAGCTATTTGATAGTATAATCATAGCTAGTTCCAGTGATTCCATGCATTTATTATAATTTTTTAATAATATAGATCACAAGCAAGTTGTTTATACGTTACTGCTTCTTAGAGCAGATGGTGTGGTCAGCTACAGGGAAAAACAAAAACAAAAAACTAAAAAAAGACTTTATTACATAAAAGTATTTAGTTTTCTTTTAAGTGCAGAGGACAAACCCTGTAATCATCACTGTATGACTGAAATATTTGTATCCATATTAAAGAACATAACCCTACCCAGCCAAAGATGTTGAAAAAATATTAACAGATTACAAAATACACCAAAAACTGGAAGAAAAGAAAAAAAAAAAGGGAAAATGCTAGTAAAATGAACACTAGAAGACTCAATTTAATTAAAATATGGTCTTTCACGCATTAAGTCAGGAGAAAATGTTCAGTTATAAAAAGGCCTTCAAAGTTAATGTATTTAAAAAAAAATAAAGTAAAAAAGTGACACAAGAATGAATCACTGAATAACAGAATTGTCAGAGTTGGAAAGGACCTCTAGAGATCATCTAGTCCAACTCCCCTGCTAAAGCAGCATTGCATACAGCACATTACTTAGGACTGATGCAGGCAGGTCTTGAAGGTCTCCGGAGGAGACTACACATCCTCCCTGGGCAGCCTGTTCATGGGCTCTGACAGCCTCACTGTAAACAAGTTTTTTCTCATATCTGAATGGAACTTCCTATGTTGCAGCTTCCGCCTGTTGCTCCTCATCCTGTCACTGGGAACTACTTAACAGAGTCTGCCTCCGTCTCCCCTCAGCCTTCTTCTCCGGTCTAAAGAGTCCCAGCTCTCTCAGCCTTTCCTCATAAGGGAGAGGTTCCAATTCTGTCATCCCCTTTGTTGACCGATGCTGGACTTTCTCCAGCAGTTCCCTGTTTCTCTTGAACTGAAGAGTCCAGAACTGGGTGCAGTATTCCAGTTGTGGCCTCACCAGTGCAGAGTAGTGGGGGAGAATGACCTCCCTCAACCGACTGGCCACATTCTTCCCTATGCAGCCCAGGATTCCATTGGCCTTCTTGGCAACAAGGGCACACTGCTAGCTCATTTATAGTTTACTCTCTACCAGAACCCCCAGATCCTTCTCCTCAAAAGTACTTTCCAGCAGGTTCACTCCTAACCTATATTGGTTCTTCTCTGCCCATCTCACCAGCCTGTCCAGGTCTGGAAAGGCTACCATCATGCTGGATGTGTAGCACAGCCCTTCAGAGAGTCAGCCAGCCCTCCCAGTTTGGTATCATCAGTGAACTTGCTGAGGATATACTCAGTCCCCTCGTCAGGATCATTGATGAACTTGTTGAACAAGACTGGATCGAGTGTTAACCCTTGGGACATCACTGGTTACAGGCCTCCAATTCGACCCTGTTCCATTAATTACAACCCTCTGAATCCTGTCACATGAGTTCTTGGTCCACCTCGCTGCCCCATTATCTAGCCCATACTTCCTTAATTTCCTAATGAGGATGTTATGAGAGACAACGCCAAAAGCCTTGCTGAAGTCAAAGTAGATGACATCTGCTGCTCTCCCCTTATCCAGCCATCCAGTTATAACATCATATAAGGCTATCAGATTGGTCAAGTATGATTTAACCTTGGTAAATCAGTGCTGACCACTTCCAACAACTTTCCTGTTCTTCAACATGTTTGGAGATAAGATCTAGAATGAGTCACCCTCACTCGATGATCCCAAGTGTCTTTTGCATCCAAAATGATTCTATGATTCTACCTTTCCAGGGACAGTGGTGAGACTAACCAGCCTCTTGCCCTTTTTGTAGACTGGAGTGATATTTGCCTTCCCCCAGTTCTCAGGAAATTACTATAGAGTTAATGAATGAAATAATGAAAAATGAAATAATTATAGGAGTTTTAAAAAAGTAAAATAAAAGACATTTAACCACACAGATGGAAAATTAGCAGTATCACCAGACTGCATTCTAAATAAACTAGAAGAAAAAATTCTATGTATGGAATTGACACAGCGGATGACTTTTTCGCTTTGCTGTGATATGGCTACAAACCTCGCTGAAGGCACACTCAAAGCAATATGCTGTATAGTCAGCAAACAAGTAATTCTTCCATATCCAGGTCTACCAGGATATCACTTTTCACTAAAGCTAAATTTCTTTCTCCCAGTAGGTGGCAGAAATTCAGTCATACAGCGAATAACTTTTTCTCTCCTAGATACCATTATAGACTGATTGACTGAGGAACCATAACTATTTCTCAAGAAACTACCTACCTTTTCCTGATGATTACATGTTACATCTCATGTTATCACTGCAGCAGGAGGGCAAATGATCACAAGAAACAAAAAGGAAACTATTTTTTGATACAGTTTCTCATGAGATGATGATGAGAATTTGGCCCTGAATACAGCAAGGACAGCTGGAATTCAAGATTTATACTTAACAGTATTCCCATGAAAGGTGCACTCACTGAAGTACACAAGAGAACTGCACTATGACCTCTGATGCCTTTAAAAGAGACAACATTGTGCCTATCAAGTAACCACCAAAATAATTTCACTATTCTAACTTGCAATTCATTACACCTTTCTACCAATAAGTTTTTGGTGCATCTCTAATACACAAAATTCGAACTATTTTCCCCATTATGTTTAGCAATTTCAATATTCATTGAAAATGTCTTAACAAGTAATTTCCTTTCAGAGTTCCAGCAAACTTTATGTACCAATCTTGAGAAGTTCTCATCCACATTTCCAGAGGCAAATAATGGTTATTGAATATAAATCTTTTGAAGTCCTTGTAAATGAGTTTAAGTAATTTCTGCCAGCTTTCTCTGCTGCTTTGAAGAGTTGAGGCTTTTAGGATTAGATAGGCATCTAAACTGTTCAGGTGCTGGTTTACATTATCTACATTATCTTAGATCCTGGGTTGCAGTTTCAATTTTTAAGCGAGATGAAGTTATCCCAGTATAGTTGAATCTTTTCCCCTTCTCTGCCCTTTATTTCAAAGATCGAATCCTTCTTTTTTGTTTTTTATTTTTCTTTTTAATAAAAAAGTTGTTAACTGACTCTAATTCATGCAGCACTTCTACAATTTAGCATGGTCTTCCAGAAACAAACAAACAAACAAACAAACAAACAAACAAACAAAACAAAACAAAACAAAACCAAAACCAAAACCAAAACAAACAAGCAAACAAACAAAAACCCAACAAACCCAAACCAAAGCAAACAAAAAAACCCAAACCCATGGCTCTTAAACACACACTTAGCTCTATTGTTGTAAAACGTCCCTTGAATACAATTGCTACTAGAGAAAGATGTAGAGCAAAGAGGAAAGAATCATGAAACTGAGTCACTGCTGATGGAAATTAGCAGAATAAAGAAGATCCAGGATTGCTGCTTGATAATAAGTGTCAAAAAGAAAACAGCAGATAGGGAAAAAACTGTTTCGTATTCCTACCTCAAGCAAGATAGGAAGTAGTACAAGTAATGCTTACTTTACAGCAATGGTGATAGGTGTTCAAGTTAATAAGAAGCTTCACAGTACAGACAGGTACTGGAGTAGACTCCTTAAGGAAGTTCTGCTGTTCCCATGGCTGGGGATTAAATGCTTTCCAAGAATGACTTTTACAGATGGCACAGGAGATCATACACTGTTTTGGTTCTCTTCCCCAGATTTTTTAATTATTCTTTAAAGATCTTAATCTATGTTTTTAATTATCAGATTTCTAGCTTTTTCTGTGTTTTAAATTGATCAGCTTTTCTAGTATCTTTTCAACAGCTAGCAGAAGACTCAAGTATCTATAGCATTTTTCGCTTTTGGTCCATAGCCTTTTGTGTCAATATCACCACTCTGCGAGCTGCATATTAGCATGGTCTCAGCTTATTTCAAAATATATCTGGTTGATTCCTATCAGCACCATGAAGAAACAGGCACATTTTTAGCCTTACCTGGAAATTATGTTAATACAAAGTGCTTCCAGAAACATCTAAGGAATTGGAAACAAAAAAATATGTTGCTTTGGAGAACAGATGTTTCCAATTAGTTTTTTTATGACCAAGCTCTACATGTGCTGAATCATAACACACATAATATAGAAGCAGCACAAATTTACAAAGTTGAAATTCAAAGTTTGTTTCGTATTAATCGGTAAGAATGGGAAATGGATGCAGATCTTTCAAAAAGCAGACCGCAGAGTAGGAAACCCTTCTGATCACTAAGTTCTTCTATAATGCATGAACTACTTGCAGATGTGCAGGACAATGCACAACAAACTTTCAAAATGACAGTCCCAAATTTGAGTCCAGCATTCATGTAGAATGCCAAAACAAATTTTAGATATGAAGTTATCCAGTCAATGAATAAATGTCTTGCAAAAAGCCTCATTCATTTCTCAGTAAAAAGACTGTCGTCATTTATTAAAATTATTATTATTTTTAATAACAAGACCAAGAACACTACCTGGTTTTAGGTAAATTCAGTAATTAAACTGTCAACAGGCAACTCTTTCAGCTTTGCCATAAAAATGTAACAAAATAATGAGGCATACACAATGTGTGAAAGCAGATCTAATTCCCAAGAGAATACAGTATAACACTCTTCTGCTGGCCAATTGGTTTCTGACAGTTACATCCTATTTATAGATTTCCTTTTGTAGCTTTTTTGAACCTGAACTGAAAAGGCCCCAACAGCTAAAGTGAATCAAAAAGGTATTTTAAAACAAAGAACTTTTCAAAATAAATGAAAACAAAAAGCTTTCTAGTACAACAGCACTGTATAGAAAGCCTCTCAGCAATTATTTTCTCCATTACAGTAGATGCAAGAGAGAAAGAGGAAGCAACAGAAGACACAGCAACTCAAAATACAGTGGCCTGAAGGGAGAAAAAGTTATAAACAATAATATTGAGATAAACTACATAACAATACATGAGGTAAAGCAGAGTGGTCCCCTGTGTGATTAAAGCAGTAGCATCATGAAAGCTGAGGCTTTTTACAATGCTGAGGTTTGAACTACAAATTCAGATATGAAAGGTGCTGGGAAGGGATCGATGTTACCAATCAGGGTTGACAATGAAATAGGAGTCTAAAATAATCACAAAGATTTTGAAAAAGTCTGTTCTTTTCCTTACTCTTTGCTTACACTTTTCTTGGGGAAAAAGGTAACAGAATACAATATTTACAGCTTTGAACCACTACTTACTCATGGAGAAGTCATGTATTAGGTCCTTACCAAAAATGAGAAAAAAATCCCTGCCTATGGGAATACAAGAAGTTTATGACAATTCACAAGGACAGATTCTGACAATTGCAAGGGAAAATACTTGTAGCCAAGATAAACTCAGTTTTGGCTCCCATCAGATTNAGTAGCACTTACTCAAAATAGTAACAGCACAAATTGGATACACCACCTCACAAATCAAAACACAATTTGCAGATTCAAACAGAGGCATTATCAGTGATACACACAAGACTGGGTGTGGTGGGTTGATCCTGACTGGACACCACCAGCTCACCAAAGCTGGTCTAACAGCTCAAAAGGGAACAGGCAGGCATAGAACCTGGAAGCAATGCAAATCTTGTTACACATCTAAAATGGCTTTTTAAATGCTCTTATCAGTTGTATAAATTAAGTGTTCCTATGAAGGCATGATTACAGCAACCAAAATTAACTTTTGCTCAAGTACTTTTTCTATCTTGGTCCTTAGAAAGATGCCATATTACCATTACCAGTCAGATCACCAGAAGATGAAGTCAGATACTTCATCTAAATAAATACATGCATATTTTTAAGGTGACACAGTTAGGGACCAGCTGCCCTAGTTTGACATATATAGTGTTCCCCTGATCTTAAGACCATAAATCTCCTTTTTAGTTTGTGAGGTCCCTTACCTAATTCTAGTCTTTGATCCTCTGGTCAAGGCCCTTGAACACAATGCTTATCCTGAAAAGCAATCTGAATTCTGGACATCCTCTTTCTTCATCTTTGAGAGCCAAAAAAGACTCTTTGGCTCTCAAAAAAACTTTTTTTTTTTGAGAAAAAAATAAAACATTTTTTTTAGGGAAAAAAAAATGTTGAAAACTCTGCAAATTTATTCCTTGCTCGTCTTGAAACCCATTTTCACTTAAGACAACAGGTTTGGTTTTTTTTTCATAACAGAAGAGAACATAATTACATCTCCACAGCACAAAGTAGATCCTTCTCCACCTGGAAGGCTCCTAATCTTATCTTCCTCACAGTATCACTTTGTTCTGTATGTCAAGATATCCATTATAAAACTAGGGCAAGGCCATTTATACTACGGTTAAGCAAAAAACCTTTCAATATTGTTAATACTACAGTTTAAAAAAAAAAAAAAGACCTTTAAATATAATGAAGCTCTATTTTCATCTTCCATTATGAACTTTTACAACATTATGTGTGGAACTTGCAAAACTACCTCAGTTATGCATATACTTATCACCTCCAGTGGGAATGGAGTCATTAAAACAAATTCAGCACAAACATAACATTAGGAAAAAAAGAACCTTTTCTCTACCATCATGAAAAGATGAAAGAAGGAAAAGAGAACAGTGGGAAAGAATCTAATGAAAAAGGGTTCTGCGTTTAGAGAAAACGTGTTTCTAAGGATGACGCTATTAGCAACCAAAAATGTTAGACTGGACAGTGCAGTTAGACTTGCAAGGTAATGTTTTCCACTCCCCTCCCTTAAAGCAGGATCAGCTACGCTCTTGGCCCCTGTCAATAAATCTATGGCCTCCCTTGGCAAACTATTACAATGCTTCCTTAAAGCTTCAATCCTTAATCTGTATTTCCCAAAACCAGCACATCATATCCACCCAAAAACATTATGTGTGTTGAAAAAAGCATGATTATGTGCATAAGTAGCTGGTTAGTCTTCTGCTTATATATCAAAAAAAAGGTATTTTATTCCTTAATCTTGTTCAAATAGAACTAGCTGTTCCCTGGAGACCTGGCATCAGGACCTAGGACACAGGGAGGGAAAACAGAATGAGGACATCACAATTAGTGCAGAAGAGAGATCAGTGACCCGCTACACCATCTGGATACACACAAGTCTATGGGACCGGATGG
>VZTM01018169.1:758-18600 GCA_013400555.1 Jacana jacana
AAGTATGAATAACAGCTTGAACATACTGAATATGTAATAGTACACTAGAGTTCCGCTTATAAGAGAGACTTCCAAGAGAGTTTTGGTGGTTTTTTTTTTTGCTTTGATGTGCTACAATCTTGAAATGGCAATCAGTTTTCTGGCAATCCTATAAAAAACTGTTCAGAACGGTTCCTGAATGTTTTACAAACTCTTAAAAAAGAAGTTTGGTTTTAAAAATTGCATGTGTCATTGCCTACTTAATTTTCATTCTTACAGCACATTCCCCAGCAACAGAAAGATGCAGGAATTCTTATAATGAGATGCAGTGAGATTTTAGTTCTTGTCAGCTATAGCATTATACTTAAAGCAAAGATTCACTGCTTCCCCCTATGAAAAGATCCAGTATATGAATCTGTGAACTGCAACAGAAAAAATATTTAGATAGAGTATGAAGAAAATGATTGAGAGCCATCCCAACATTACACAAAGCAGATGCAGGTTGCAACCATGGTAATGATGGCAAATAGATTAATGTTTCAGGCCTACTTACTTTTCGAAAATACCCAACAGCATCAAGATTTTGAAAAAGATTCTCCACAACTTGTAATTGCATTGACTGCATCAGAGTGGAGAAGGAGACACAATATATTTTTCATAAACTGCTAAATTATTGAGAAGAAAAGAGAAGCTGCCAGAGCATTATAATTCTCTAAGAACCAAGGGGGCAAGTTTTCAAAATTATACCTTACATCTAAACCAATGCTTGTATGATTGATGAGAAGGCACAATTGTTTCATTTTGTAAAATTTCACTTTAGGGTGCTAGAATTTCAAATTACTATGACCATTACCATCATTTTAATCCACCTGTGGTCTTCATATTTCTCCAAGCCCAAAGAGCACACACAATCTAAAACAAGGACACATGCAAATAAATGAAAAAGCTCGTGGGATTTTAGGAAGCTTTATGATATGCAAAAGCTGCTGAAATTGTTTCTGAATATGGCATCCTTGGCTATAAAATCAGCTTGTTAAATGACAGCTACCTATATAATAAAGCCATGTAATGAAAGGGGTTTTCTCAGACAGGTATGATAAAGGAATGGGGGAAAAAAACATCAAATAATGAGTTGCATCTCTGTGAACCAAAGTAACACTTCCAAAAAAGAAGCCACACACATAGTAGAACCATCTTCAACGTAATTCTATCACGTGTAAAATTGCTAAAGTGATGCTGGATTCTCTGTAAGAATTTTTGTAGTATTGATATTTTTCTTTATTTTTATATGCAAAATGTTCACCTGAACTTTTGAATTATACTCCTTAAAGCTGGATTCAGGCAAACATCTCATACTGAGGAGAGGAATCAAGTCAATGCTTAATAAGAAGCACCCTCTGAAGCTTTGCTTTCAATAGAACACCAAGTTTTCTTTATGTTTGAATACTTCCTTCAATTAAGGTTAAATTATAATACACAGATAGCATCTTATTTCTTCAAAATGAAATCCATCATGTGCTGTCCAGAAAACCTTGCTATTATGAGCTGTTGCTTTAGATAATTTTTATTACAGGCTTTATTTTTCAGCAAAGAGTTTAAATAAAGAGTGTTAAAATACCAGTAAATAGGCAGTTAGGCAACAAAACAGTAATGGAATAAGATGACTAAAGTGTCATTTTGCCGCAGAACACTTGTCTACCAAACCACTATGTTTACAGAGGGAAATCAAGCCTTAGACCATGTCTGTTATCTAACTGTCAATGGGAATATCATGGAGAATATGAGCATGAGCTGACCAGTTTGAATGTGTTTAGTGTCTCAATGGGGTCATGTTCTTCATTATCCTTCATTTATATGGCTACTTTGAAATGAAAACACCTACCATTTTGTCCATTTTTGGTTTGAAATGTCAACTTATTTCTTTCCACCTTGAAGTCTCACTCATACTCTTGCTACCTTGCCCAAAGTCAAGAAAACCTTGGTTTTAAGAGAAGTCTGACTGTATATCGTTACTGAGGAGTATTATCAGCCAGCAATGATTCTTCCTGAAAACAAAGTCCCTGATATGTCGGCTTTGAGTAGCGCAAGATACACTGTGCTAAGTTACTTGTTTCTTGGGTGTTACTAGCAGCGCTCTGAAGAACTACAGAAACTTAGAAGACTGAGCAGCTAATGGATTCCTCATTAGACAGACCTTCAGCCTCACACACGGGTACTGCTGGCCTAAAATTCTCCTCAAGGTTAGATGGTTGGCTTTTCCCAGAGACTCTGGTGCTTCATAACACTAAAGCCCAATGAAATCCTCTTCAGAGCCACCAAGACCTCACCTACAATTTCTGGACTTAAAATACTGACCAAGGAAGTGCGAAATTCAACCTTATATAAGGGACAGGAATGAATGCCCAGGAGCACATCAGTAAGAAGATATTGATAAAACAGTGTGGTACTTCACAGAAGGTGCTAAGTAAAGAAATAGCTAGTTATGAGAGTAATGTTCCTTTAACAAAATAAAATGACAGAGCGGACATAAGACATACATCTAGATCCTATCTTATGCATTGGATTTTTTTTTTTTTTTTAATTTACAGATATCTGAAAAGCTAGATCCTGTCTGCAGGTAACCCAAATGAGTTCTTCAGGTGGAAGAAAGCTCCTACCTTGGCCGTAAGCCAGCAGAGGGAGCAGCAAAATGAGGGTGGTTTCTAGGAAGTGAGTGAAGAGGAAGCACTCTGGGGATGAGTGAGAAATCCTTTTATCCCAACCGATCTCTACAAAATTCAGGGTGTGCTGTCAGTTAGTTCAGTAAGTCAATGCAGCTCTGAGGCTGGACTAGTGCCCGACCACTGAAATGCAACCCATCTCACTGAGCAAACCCCGCTTCCCTCACCTGTGGACCGTCACACTCAAAAGAAGGGGAGATTTGAAGCTGTGCTTGTTTTAAGTATTGTGGAAGAAGCAAATCCTCAATCAAAGAGAAGATTAAAAAAAAAAAAAAAAAGGAAAAAAAAGAAAGAGTTATATGAAAAAGAGTTATGTGGAAGTTTATCTCTATGTAAAGACACTGCAGCAATAAATGTAATCATGTCAAGCCATATCAATATTTGGTACAACTGGCCTCGGTGCATAAACAAATATGCTCAAAGTTAATATCACTAAGTTAAACAATCATTAATAAAGTATTTTTATGTAAGTGGGCAGATCAAAATATTATTTTGCAATTACTCTGTACTAAACCTGGTACCATTTAGAAGAAAATACAAGGATAATTATAGCACAGGACTTGGTACAAATACCTACATACAAACACCTATCTATGCCATCAATTTGCAACATGCAATCTCTGTGCCATAGGTGCCAGGTTCAGTTTTAATAAATTAGTATAGCACAGTCTTCATATTAGACTTTGAAAGCTTTATTAATCATTATGCAGCACTATGAAGTACTTTAAAAGATTTGAAAAATAAAAGCAAGATTCAAACTTGCTAACGTAGGAATCCAAATCAGTGACATCCAAGGCCGGCTCCTCATCGCATTTTCCTTTATTACCAGTGGGAAGAAATGTCCCCTGCAGAAGGCAATTAATTACCTTCAAGATAGGCCACATGAATCACCCTACAAAGTTACTAGATTCCTTCTGAAAGCTATGAAGACTGTCTTTGACTCACAGGCCTGATGTTAAGGTGTCTAGATGAATTCAAAGGCAAGGAGTTTTGTAGCTAAGAGGCTTAAAGCAGATTAGACAATTGTTCTGTAAGGAACTTTGTTTTGGTTTTATATCTGGCCAAAATTCCTTCTGTAGAGTATCTGCTAGATAGTTAAAGGCACCATAGAAAAAGCTTTACTTTTTGGAAACCGATGGTGTTGCAGGTATAAATGCACTATAGAGTGCATCCAATTTGAAAAACAAACTCACCACGCCAACGTAAACAGGTTCAAGAGACTGACTGCAGCTCTAATGGCTTTAGGTGATTACCATCAAAAATGAAATGCAAACATCTCCCTATCTAAAACAAATTGTCCTTATAAGAAAAACAGAAATGGGATATTTTAGTTATTATCCAATGGAAGATAGGCAAGCTGTATGTAGCAGTCAGTGCTGAAGCATAGCAGAAGGGATTTATTTTGAAGTGTTTTGATAATAATGAACATTTTCACATGAACAGAGATTAAAACAAGTATGTCATCACTGAAAGATAATTTCTGTTGTAATTATGTATTCAGTAGACAAAGGTACATTGTGGAGATGGCAATATTGAGAGCATCTGAAGAGAATCTGTGCTCACTTTCCCTTGCTCCGCAGATGCAGCATGTTCTCTCCGGAAGAGAGACATCTTGCACTCGCAGGAGGTGGAATATGAGCACTCAGAACTGTGTGTTCTTCTTTTAGAAGGGTCCAGTTGACACTCTAGTTTCCCCTGGCACAGCTACAAGCTGTATTTCAGCTAGCCTATCCAACCACAAACTCTTAAAAATTCTGAGAACAGACAACAGGATATTTGAGTTATGCTGTAGTCATCTAGTTATTGTCACCATGTCTGCATCAATACCATAAAGGGCAATAAGACTTTGAGATACCTTGGAAGAGAACAGATGACTATTTTCTGTCTCCTATGAATAAGTTTTCTTATTTTTGATAACCACTAGGATGAAATTCACCCTGCTCTACTTTAGCTGTGGGAAATCCAACAACAATCAGCAAAAATAAATACCTGCAGAGAGTGATTCCTCCTACTTTATGTCATGTGTGTGAATCAGATGGACTAGCATGTCTGCTAGGTTTCTCTCTCTCTCCAGAAAGGAAGATAGATGGTTGGTTTACAACTGGGAATCAAATTCATGGTGGCTAGGTGAAAAGAACCTGACCTTTGGTGCAAAAATCCCCTTCTTAGAGCTTTTTTCAAGACTTGTTAGTAAAACTTTTTTTGATGTAAACTGCTATATAGAAATCACAGAATATACGGGATTGGAAGGGACATTGAAAGATCATCTAGTCCAATCCCCCAAGGTATACCTAGATCAGGTTACACAGAAACGCATCCAGACAGGCTTTGAATGTCAACAGAGAAGGAGATTCCACAACCTCCCTGGGCAGCCCGTTCCAGTGTTCTGTTACCCTCACCATGAAGAAGTTATTCCTCATATTTAAGTGGAACCTCCTATGTTCCAGCTTGCACTCATTACCCCATGTCCTATCATCAGATGTCATTGAGAAGAGCCTGGCTCCATCCTCCTGACACTCACCCTTCACATATTTATAAACATTTATAACCATATTTATAAATATTTATATTTATGTTTTTAATGAGGTCACCCCTCAGTCTCCTCCAGCTGAAGAGACCCAGCTCGCTCAGCCATTCGCTCATACAGAAGATGCTCCATTCCCTTAATCATCTTTGTAGCCCTGCCCTGGAATCTCTCAAGCAGTCCCCTGTCCTTCTTGAACTGAGGGGCCCAGAACTGGACACAATATTCCAGATGGGGTCTCACCAGGGCAGAGTAGAGGGGCAGAGGAACCCCTCTCAAGGTACTAACCACACCCCTTCTAATACACCCCAGGATGCTATTGGCCTTCTTGGCCACAAGGGCACAGTCCTAGCTCATGGTCATCCTGCTGTCCACCACAACCCCCAGGTCCCTTTCCCCTACACTGTCCTTCAAATATACTGTGGGTAATCTTAAATCAGACATGATATGACCCGGTATCTTCTGCTAAAATCTTATTGTCTGTTCCTCTACTGAAAAAGTAAATTGGCCTATGGGCCAGCTTACTATAATGAAAATTATAGTAGCATTGATGCATGAAATAAAATAAGAAATAAAAATATTTATTGGCAAATACAAACTAAATTTAAAGTATATTGATTTTTAGCAAAACAAAAAGAAAAAAGTTTAAATACAGAAGACAATTAAATTTTCATTGGTCATAAATTTGATGCTGTCTTCAAAGTCCAGTATTCTCAGGTCTGACACCAAACTACTAATCTGCTAAAGACATCTGTATGCTAGGGAATATTGCAGTTTTGATCTTCAAAATAGAACCTTTTAGTATTCTTCCCCTGATTTAGAGCAACACGGAACTCAGGCAAAATCCGGTCCATTAAACTAATGAACACAGGACTGCATTGATTTTCCCAAGACTGCTAATTCCTGTGATGTGAGTGGGCAGTTTGATGAAATGATGGTTAAATGAGAGATTTGAATTCTCAGTCGATCCCACATGGAGTCTACTGCAGGAAGATCCTTACTGGCAGAATGCCCACATCTTGAAAGGAGTGGCAAAGCTCTCAGGACAGGCCAACTTCTCATCCTACATGTTTTTGGCTAAATACGGAGTTGTATTAATTCTCCTGTCATACTTTATGGCCTGGGTTAATAACTGTCCCCTCTACTTGTCCTTCAGTAAGAAAATTGTTGGCTCTTTGGCAGCTGCTGCCTCTCTCAGACAGGCATGAGAACCAGTCACCTGATCTGAAAAGTGACAAATGTTTTAAGTAGTTATTGACAGTTTGCATAAGACTATATGTTTTGATGAATCCTGTGTAAGGAAATTGGATTGCAGGGGTTGTAGCTGGCAAACTCCCAGAAGCAAAAAAACAACAGACAGATGTAAGTTCATGCTATTTACAGATTGTTTCAAAGTCAACACAGCAGCTTTGTGTGTGTGTGTGTGTGCCATATGTAGGCATAGCTTTTGTAAAAAAATTGTGTATTATAGCCTGATTATAGCAACTACTTGTCCTGCATCCCACTGCTGCCCTCTGTGCTTATTCGACTTTCATGCTGCACTGCCACAGCCTCCTCAGCACAGCTGGGAATCAGTTAACCTAGCTTAAGAAGGTGGTCTTCTTGTCTCGCGACATAGTTAGCATGGAGAAACGAGCACCTCTGGATGATGCTTGCCCTCCTAGGAAAGCGATTACAAAATACAGAGAGTGGATCATTGCATTGTAGAGAGGTTGGTGCTGGTCTCTTCTCATGGGCAATTAGCGAGAGAACAAGAGGGAACGGCCGCAAGCTGCAGCAGGATAGGTTTAGGCTTTACATTAGGAAAAAAAATCTTCACAGAAGGAGTGGTCAGTCACTGGAATAGGCTGCCCAGGGGAGTGGTGGAGTCCCTGACTGTGCTTAAGAGTAGATTGGATGTGGTGTTGAGGGATCGTGTGTAGGGGAGAACTTGCAGAGTAGGGCAGATGGTTGGACTCGATGATCCCAAGGGTCTCTTCCAACCTGAATGATTCTAAGATCACTCTCCACTTCTGCCTTTCTCCTTCCAGGAAAGGAAGGGAGAGATACTACAGGTTCACTTCAATAGCTAGGAAATACTTATTTCATGTCAGTGCAGGGTATCAGATGTAGCCACAAAATGCTGGCCTGTATGCTACAAGACCTACAGAAAACTGCTGTCCTCCTAGAGAGACAGTTGGCAATCAGGGAAGATACCCTAAGCCAACTAATTGTACCTTGCATGACTAGCTGGTATGAGGACACGAGGAGCCTAGTAACTGTGTCTCAGACAGATACTAATGGAAAACCAGCACACGCTGAGCTGGGACTGGAAGAGCTCAGGGGCACCACCACAGGGCTTGGCAACTCACTTTCCATATCCCAGTGGCAGAATAGGGGCCTTAGCCTCCATGGAAAAGGCTGCTCGCTTCTCAGAAGCTTTCAATGATCTGTGGAAACTATCTCCAAAATAATCCCATAACCTCTGTCTCAAGAAGGATCAGTGGAAAAAAATAAAAATAAAATAAAACCATCTTTCTCCACGCTCTACTGATTGCATAATATACCTCATAATATCATCATCCTAACATTCAAATGGTTCACCTGATAGGCACAGATATGCGAGATGCTTTTCACATGGGTGTACTGAGCACAGGTTCAGTGACCAAGCAATTGCAGAAGCTGTCATAGTCTTCAGAAGTCAGGTTTGACATGTTCATGCTCTCAGACACATGTAAAATTCACTCAAATTTAAGTAAGTCTTCCTGTCCCACTTCAGCCCACATTTGCTGAAAAATAGCTTAGCCGTAAAAAAAAAAGGTAAGTTTTATCCAAGCTGTTTTTCAGTTTTTGTCTCACACCAGTCACTAAGTTAGAAATAAGTAGTTGTAAAAAAGTGAGAATTACTTCGAGAATTCAAAGCAAAACAGAAATTTGAAGGAAGAAAAAAAAAAAAAGAAAAAAATCAACCCACAAGAAAAACCTGCTATAATAAATAATTTTCATTTGTTACTTTAGTCTCTGTGGCACACTAAAACCCTTTAATTTCTCTGAATACTTCACTGCGCAAAGCAATTATGTCTTATTTCCAGGTGGTTCTCTTTTTGCCATTACAAATTCTATTTGACTGAAAGCTCATGCACCTGTAAAGGATTTCTGCATGGATACCTGTTACAAAAAGATTTTATATTCCAAGTCTTCCATCTCCTCTCAGTGTTCTCAGTATAAAACTATAATAATATGAATTTAATCAGGTGAATTTGTTTTGTAGCAACAAACTACAGTGGATACAAGGATCCTGGCACCCTTGTTGCTGATGTTTTTACTAACTCCACTACACTACTTAAAGTCAGAGTGAGGACAAGCTTGTCTCTTGTCTTCCTCAGTGGATTCAGGGCTTCTAAAAAAGCCAATTGCTGGGATTTTGTTTCTTGTTCCAAAATATGGGGATGGAAAACTGATTTATAGACAAAGTTTTATGTTCAATCTGCTTTCAGGAGTTTAAAACATTATATTGGATAAAAAAACCCAAATATAACCAAACAACTTGGATCTGAATAGAAAAGCTAATGGTAAATCTGACACTCATAAAGCCATTAAGTGTCTGAATACAGCAATGATTCCTCTTTTCTGCTCTTTCTTGAAACAGGTTATAACAGTCTTTTCTTCATGCTTCTATGTTGCCCTTCTGTAAGATGACATGGTGACTCAGTCATCATTTTCTAAAGGAATTCAGTCCCTTTTAGCACTGATTACCAGAATTACTAAAGGCAGGCAGAGATGCTACACAGGATTTTCCCTGTTGATTTTGCCTCCTCAGTCCAATGAATCACATCCCAGAAAAAGCTGACAGATTAAACAGTGTACTGGCATGGAGAGATGTCTCAGGTGTTGGGAGGCGCCGTCGTGCTCATTTTTACTTGTCATTTAAGTGAGGCGTTAATACACACACAGACAAAGGTGAAAGTTAATCCCTTAATAGCTTTTTCTACATGTATGCTCCAATGTATACTTGGTGAGGTCTCCACGCTGGAGTAATGCTAATCCACATTCACCAAGAGCAGAGCCACACTCACTGCTCGGGACCCAGTATTTTCAGCAGGAGATAAAGCAAAATTATACCAGATACGCAGTGACCTCAACTGACTTAAATTTCAACTGGCAGCATTTGGCTTTAAATAAGATGAGATAAGAAGAACTGGAATTTCTTTCTGGAGCTATTTTAAGGGCAATGACTACTATATATAGAGTCAGAATAAGTGGCTGAAGTCGATTTAAAAAACAGAAATATTTTTGTTTTGCTGTTTCCAAATACAGTCTCATCTGTTCCAAAGCCTGTACAACAGAGAAAAAGAAAAACTATAGGAAAGAACCCCATCCTTGTACAAGCAAAACCAAGGTTCTTCAGTATAGAACACAGAACCAAAGGAAAACCAAACTGTCCCATGAGTTCCAGCTGTTTTGACGTTAAAGGACAAAGTCTATTTCTGAGTCTTGCCAGAAAGAAGGGCGTAAATGCAGGTCTTCCATAAGTCCATAATTTCTGATATTCTAAAATAGCTGTGAAGCAGTCTCACTCGGGTACCTGGCTTCTTTGACTATACATGAAACTCTTGCTTATGTGAATGATCTCAAATTATGGGAAAATCTGTATGTTCACATAATTAACCTTTGTAAGTTATCTGGTCTTTGAAGAAAGTAAGGTAAACCCCAAAATATACTATGTCACTGCAGTACAAATAAATTTGAAATTTCAGACAGACCAGTTGTAAGGTGCCATGTTGGCATTTACTGTAGTGTGTAGGACTTACATTAAACTATTCCCCATTCTATATATACTGTATTCTATATGTGCACTGATTCTTAATAATAATAAAAATATTTCTTTCTTAGATTAAACCAAGATGCAATCTCTGCTGGTTTATAATTTTTTTTTCATTCGTTTTTTGAGGAGTACCCATTCCCTGGGAGAAAAATGCTGACTGGAAAGCGTTTTTATTTACTTCCACCTAAAAGGTGTTTTAGTACTGGAAAAGCCTTCTCACTTCCAAGGCATGCTTAGAGAAATATAAATTTTGGTTGCCATGCTAACAGGAAATCTCTCACTTGAGCCCAATAAAACAAAAGTGCATAAACGACATTTCCTTGTAAAAACGGGGAGCTATTAGATTAACAAGGCTGCAGGTTTTGCCAATTGCCGCGAATTTCACACTTCTGCCCAGGTTTTTTGTCAAGGTTTAAGCCTCCGGAGCATCAGCTGCTTCTTTCCAACAAGACTACAGCTTCTGTCCGATCCCCACAACAGTGGGGATCACCCAAGTGTAAACCCAACGCAGGGATGAATCCCACCGGCCACTATCTTTTACACCAGCCGCCCCGCGGCTGGTTTCATCTTGCCCTCCTCCCACCTCTCCACCTGCTTTTCGTCCTGCCCGCAGCCCCGTCCGGGCCGGCAGCAGCCGCGGGTGGAGAGGGCGACCCGGCGGGGGATCCCACCTGCCGCCGCCCTCGCTTTTCCCCGCAGCGGATGGCAGACGCGGTGCCGCCTCCTCCTCCCCCGCTATACCGCCGGGGAGCCGTCCCCTGCCCCCTCCTTCCCTCGGACCTTCCACTGTCCCGCAAATGTCACGCTTCCCCCAGCCACCCAGGGGTGCCGCTCCCCACAGCGGCGGCTGCGGGGGGGGAAAAAAACACGTTTATTAGGCACCAGGATCAGAAAGGGATTCTTAATGCTCCTCTGGGCTGTGACCAAGGAGGTGCACGATGTTGCCCTATGTTTGCGTCGACGCAAAAGTTACTTCAGACGGTTCTAAGGACTTTTTGTTGTTGTCGTTGTTTTTGTAGAGAGCTAAGAATGTTATCAAAGGTTCAGCAAGAAAAATACATCAGAGTTGATGACAACTTACTTGGTTTAGGTGCATGCGTTGACAGCCGGCATCTTCCTTCAACAGTTTTAACAGATCACATTTTCCCTTGGAAGTAGTACACCTTTCGGTCCCTTTTGTAAATTTAAATCCCTTTAAAAGGTGTTCGTTTTATTTCCCTGGCTCTCGTCCGTCTCAGCCACTTCTCCCCATGTTTTACTTTATTTTCTTCATGTTTGCCACACCTGCAGGCGCTCTTGGGACACACGCCCACGAGTTAGCGGGTGTCCATCACCTCCAGCCGGGGGAACCGCGCCAGCCGCCGGGCTCCGGTGCAACAGATGAGAGGCAGATTCTGGCCCGTCTGCTTAGTGCGGCATCTCCTCGTTCCCTCGGGGAGCCTCATGCTGGCTGTAAAAAGTAACAGCTCCTGCCGGTACGACGGTTCCTTCAAGAGCGCAGGCTGCGCAGCATGGGGAGGGAGGAAGGGACACCGAAATAAAGGCAAAAAGAGCCTTGGCAGAGGGGCAAACGCCAAGGTTTGTCCCTCCTCGCCGATACGCTCTCTCCTTCGGCCGACGGGAAGGCTTGCCTCCAGCGGGCCCCCTCCCGNCGCCGCACCCACGCTCCGCCTCTTCGCTGGTGGTTTCGCTCTTCAGTGCTCACCCAGGTGTCTCCCCAGGGACTGAGGGGCGAGAGGACATCCGCCTAGAGCTGGATGTCGTCGGTGAGCCGAGAACATGCACCGCACAGGACCGCCCAAAGGCAAATTACACACCAACTAGTAGCGGTCGGCTCCAGAGAAAGTTTCTTACTACATCCCTCTGTAGCTGGGAAGGACCTTAAACCGCTCCATGCAATCACAGTAATGGCTCTGTCAGTCCGCCTCCACCGGGACCTCCCCCGGTGGGCTCCCAGCCCCTGAGCCGAGAGCAAATCTCGGGAGCTTTCGGGATGCTCCTTCCCGGGGCGCGGCGAAGGCTTTGCCGGTGCCCCCGCTCCCAGCTGGGGCTCAGGCTGGGCTGGTCCTGCGCGGGGAGAGCGATTGTCCGTGCTCTTATGGTGCCTCAGCCTCCCCCGGTGCATTTGGGTCAGACCGGTCTGGACCTTACAGGGAGGCTATGCCGGACCGAGCCGCGGCCAAGATTCATAGTAGAGGAGAGGAGGGAATGAGGCCAGACACCATCTCCTTACTTTAGTTTTTCCGCTCCCTAAAAGAATTAGAGCAGAACTTAAACGCACGGGCTTAGACATGGTAAGATAAAGGCGCGATGTGCGGAGACAGAGATGCCGAGAAGGCACAAGGTGACCAGATCTCTCTTCCTCTCGGTTTTTTGTTTGTTTGATTGTTTGGGGTTTTTTTGTAGTTTTCATTTGATACCCGATGGGGCTCAGCCCCTTTTTGGGGTGCCCGGTGCAGACCGAAGCGCGGGGCCACCTACCCCGGTATGCAGAGCCCGCGATATACCGGGCGTGGGCGAGCATCCTCACCAGTCCCCATCCCCGCCCGCCCGGCACCACCTCACCGAGAGGTTGCCTCCAGCCTGAAACCAGTGGGCAGCATGCCACCAGTGTCTGGTTGGGCCCGTCACGCTGGGTGAATAGCTTCCACCTTCGGGTTCCCGCGGGGGGAGAAAGAGGGGGGGTGTCAAATAAGCGCAGGGAAGGAGCCTCCAGCCGAGCGGCGCCCTGCCCAGGGGTGGGTAGGGGTGCGTGGGGGTGTGTGTGCAAAAAATGCCAAGGGCGAGAGCATCCATCATGCCGAGCTTCACCCGTGTCTCTGGGAGAGACTTCAGGGCGCTGAGCCATGAAGCGCTTGATGAAGCGGGCGAGCCTGAAAATGCCGTTAGAGCAAATGTTAAGGCACTGCCAGCTACACCGCTCTCGGTGGCAGCTATTTGTGCGGGCACCAGACCTCCACGGGCGGCAGAGGAGAAAGAAGCAGTGATGCAGCTGAGCGGGGAAAATGCCAGGTTGATTCTGTTCTGGGACTTCTATGGTCGCAGCATCGAGCTGCTGCATCAAGTCTGCTGTGTGAACCACTGGCATGCATGTTTTAGACGTGCCCCCGAATTAGTTACTACTAAGATTTGAGCAGAGGCATAGTGCCGTTGGGGAGCTGCTCGGAAAACAGCCTGGTGCCCCGGAGCAGAGTGCAACACAGGCAACGCTGTAACAGGTCTCTGCGTCGTTCCTCCTAAGAGATGTTAATTGAACTCATGAGGTCTGCTTGTGTTGATTCAAATACAAATCAAATGCCAAAAGCAGCTGTTTTGGAAAGCTGAGCCAGTTGTTCTAGTACACGCACATATATGTATGCCTATGCATATATATTAAGACCTAGAGCTATGCAGGCACATCCACACCAAGGCAAGGAGAGAGAACTGGGTAAGTAGAGGCACTGTAGTGCAAAGACCCTTCCAATGATGTATGGAAAAGGCTACACCATTAAACTGCATTGGAATTGTTCGTGCGAGCTTACCCATTGATGGAGTATTTGTACCCCTGTTATTGAAGTATTTGCACTCCTTGTGCATGCTCTCAGCAATACATTGCACTGGGTTACAACAGATAGACAAGGCTTTAGCTTTGGAGGTATTTGATGTTTGCTTCCCAGAGCACAGAGTGCTTTTTCTCCCATACATTTCCTTACTAGAGCTTGGGAAGCTAAGTTCTGGTTTGAGTGTAATGTTTAGTTTTTGACAAATATCCCTATAATTAACAGTATTCTCTTTGTCTTTTTGTGTGTATCATTGTGACATTTCTTTTCAGGGTTGAATGCAACATGGCATCATCAAAGTGCTTTACGCTTTCTGGCATTTTACATATGATAACCCATTAGCAGTCTCCTGTGGGTCTTGCCAATGCTCATAATTCCCAATTAAACTAATGTTCAGATAAAATCTCTGTGGTATTACTCAGATGAAAATCAAGTAAATAGTCTCTGATTCAGGCTAGTGGGGTCTGGATCTTTGCAATGTTCTGAGTGTATGTGAGGTTTTTTTTATTCCTAGCACGTAGCTAGCTGCCAAATGTTTCTCAGCAGTAAGTACTGTGGCAGGGAGAGAGAGGTATAGGGGGAAAATTAAACATTCTGTGAAACCCGTATAACATAGTGAGGTTTTAGGGATTATATGGCAGCAGACTGGGCCTTCCTTTAATCTGCTAACAATGTCATACCAAATTAGGTTCCCCTTGTCCATTTCTACCCTCATGTTACACCATTCTCCTCGGAACACCTACTGATGTGTGCCCAGCAACTGACCATTTGCAATTCAGCTAAATCTTATATATCCAAAACACCAAGCAGAGTGAGTGTTTTTTCCCTTCACTCTGTGGTTTGTGTAAATATCACTAAGGCTTATTTCTTATTTTATTTCATGAACCACTACAAACAGAAAAACAAAGACTAAAGACAGTTTGAAAAATAAGAGAAAGTTAGAGCATTTAGAAAACACAAATTGATTTACCCTTCTAATATTACTGGGTACAGGTAAGAACATCTGCAGCAGGTGTGAATCAGTGCCCAAATTAGTGAAGCTGAATTGACTTACCTGGAGAAGTGGCTCGTTATCTTTAAAGAAGAAAGAAACAGCAATGCAGGAATTTTAACCAGATTTGCTCCATGTTAGACAAGAAGTGCCATAATATTCCTATGTCTCAGGATCTTTTCTTTTCATATTAAAAACAGCTTTTCTTACAAGTAGAATGAAAGTTTAAAATATTATAAAATTTTTCACTAAGATGGAGATTTACATGCATAAGAAAGACATTTAAAGCAATCATTTTAAATAATCTCAATCAACGTTAATTGTCTTAATTTTTATTAGTTTAGTGTAATGGAAGAAGATTTCCTCAGGTTTCTATGATTTTCATGGAATTTTAAATATGCTTTGACTGATCTATTACTCAGCAATAATGTAAAATGTGAAATCACAGTATAACAGCACCTCTTATTGCCGTTAGTTTAGAATTTTTTCTATGTTTGTTTTGGAACTACATTGTTACAAACAGTAAGGATTAGGCTGTTGGTTTTTTTGTCGGGTTTTTGGTTTTTTTGTGTTTTGGGTGTTTTTTTTTCTGTATTAATTTAATTTATGAAATATGTAACAAGATAATTCCATTAGTTTTATTGTTACAGGCCATGCACTTCTCCCAGCCAGAACTTTTTGCAAGCGACAAATTGTTCTTGCCAGCCCACACCAGGCATTCCATACTATTAAGTCTTCAACATAACTCAGTGTATTGCCATTTATGTACTTAAATAGCATTAGTCAAAACTCAAGTTTCCAAGGCTTGAGAAAAAGAGATTCCTTTCATTGAATGATTGAAGAGCATGAGGAATTTGTGAAAGAAGCGGGGGGAAAAAACTGGCAGAAATCTTTCATTTTTAATGAAACGGTTATTGGTGGAGAAATAGTTCCTGTGAAGGTTTAGCAAGAGAAAAGGGTCATTAGTAAAGAGAGAGAAAGGAACATGAAAGGGGAAGGAGGAGTAGAGGGAGAGATGTTGATCCAGGGAAGTGACTAAGTAGTTACACTTCCCTTAAAGCAGGCAAGTACTGACCTCAGCTGTGGGACCCTTAGACTTAGGCTCTTTTTCTATGACAGGTCAACCAGGTCAACTAGAACCTTGAACTGTATTTGTTTGGGGTTTTGGGGTTTCTTTTAAGTTTGTTTTCAGTGAAAAAAAATAAAAAAAAAATAAATGAAGCCAAACACCAGTGAACTACTGGAAAAAAAATACAATAGAAAATTTTGGTATCTGCTCAACCTTAATTTCAGTCATGACAAGATGACAAGCAGGTCCTTGTCTGGCTGTCAAGATTTCTAAGTTATTCGGGTGAGAAGATATTTGGGGTTTGTATTTTAATAGATGGAAGCAGCTTTATTGGTAGTTAAATTGCTATTTAACTTGATTTTTGCAGCTTGCCATAGAATTATACAGAATACCAGATAGACTTCCAAATTTATTGCTATTTAAATCCCAATATTTTTAGTGGCCAGCAAGCAATTAAACTTTCTTTACCTTCCTACATTTGTCAGTTCTCCAGAATTCACATCTGTTATTTTCACTGACATGCTACAAACTCTTTCTTTCTTCTCCTGCCCAGAGTTTTTGAATGATTCAACCTTATTTTTTCTGACATCAGAGGGTGGAAATTGGTACACTAAAGTTCACTGCTTTCTTTTTGCAATTTTGAAAGGAATAGTAGTAGAATAGGCATCCTTTAAATTTTGGTATTTTTCAAAGCCTTTTAGTTTTTGTCATCTGTGATTATTTTCAGATGTCTGTGCTTCCAGTAAGCACTTACATACTTTCAGAATACACAGCTGTTACATTTTTGAGATTTTTTTTCTGTCACAGTCTTGCAGTGCAGGGCTTTTAGAAAAGCACAGGTCTAACAGATCAAATTCAGTGCTGGAGTGGGATTCAACTCCAAAATAGAGACATCTAGACTTAGGTGTATATGTTTGAACTGCTGAGTGTCTTAAGCTCCTTTTAGAGACAAGGGAAATCTATTCAAATACTGTCATGGGAGCTTATAGAAAAGATCAGCTCTGCATATGTATTTTGAGTTCAGGATGAGGTAAATAGTCTCTAAGCACTGACCGAAACGGGCAAACACCAATGCAGAGGTGCCCTATGCTGTTTGAAGTTCCCGGGGCTGCTAAAGACACCCACAGAAGGCAAGCAGATAGGATTTGTCTTGTCTTGCCTTGGCAAGGGACTTGTCTTATAGGTGACTCTTACCTTTCTGAGGATTAAGCCTGTGACATCTCCGAGGGCATTGGACATCTACCCACAGGCACTTAAATCCACACTATATCTCTTTCAGCTCTAATAGGAGATCAGATCCCTATCTAACATGTAAATGCCAGCATTATAGACACACAAAATCAGATGTTTGAATTGTGATCCTTAAAATTATGTGGCAAAAGCATGAAGTGAGCAATGGCAAAGCAGTTTGTTGAAGAAGAAAAGAACATTAAACCTAAGCAATGATCCCTTTCTCATTTTCTGAAAGACTTGAAAGTTTTACCTGTGTTTATAAAGCTGGCAACCTGGTAGAAGGTCTGAAATCTTGGAAACAAATGGGATATTTCAATTGGGAGATACAGGGAAAAAAGAGGCAGGATTCCAGGGCAACTAGCCAGATGTTTTAGGTATCTCTAAGAGTATGTGGAATAAACAGAAAGAACGAGATGTCTTGCTACACAAACAAAGCTATAACTTAATTGGCAAGAGAGAGACCTTGTAGGGTAAATCAAAGGATTGGAGTGTTGATATAGAAGAGCACAGGCTGTTCAGAAAAGAAAGGCTGGGAAAAATAGAAGGCAATGTTACATTACCAAGAATGTGTTTAGAACTTCTAAAAGAAAAGACTGATAGATCAAAGTCTCTCAAGGAATTAAAAACAGGTTTTCAAAAGACAGGACTACCTCAAATCAATTTGAGAGAAGAGGTGGTTAAACATTTTAAACAAGTACTAATGATTAATAAATAAATAATTAAATAACTAAAAAGATACTTTTCTTGGAATTGTCGAGATGTGGTGTTACATCCTCAACAGGTAAAGTGTATAACTGGATTTTATTCTGTCTTAGTGGCGCAAAGCATGTGAAAACATAAAGGTGGAGGCCCCTCAGATCCGGTAAAAGTGAGTTTGAAATAACAGGAATTAGAGCAACCCTTCAAAAAAAGAAGGTGGTGACATACTTTGAAGGAAAAGTTTGGAGGAACACGGGCTCTGAGAGTCAGACATGTGAAGCTGT
>VZTM01018170.1:1108-47959 GCA_013400555.1 Jacana jacana
ACTACTAATGTTACTCAAGTTACAGGTTAGCTTTTGTTCTAAAACAAATCAGTGAAGAACCTTGGAGGAGGAAAAAGAACAATCTTTCTTTAAATAGGGTTAATGTTTTGAGTGTAAAACATCTCCCATAATATATTTTATCTGGTGGTCCTCAAGTCTTAGAATTTCATGAGTAGTTGCACTAGACAAAGCTGCAGTTAGATTATTGTAATGAATTTGTACGGAAAGCCTAAATGTTCTTTGAAGCAACAGGTCACACCACTTGCTACTTCTTGCTTCTGCCGCTTAAAAAGTCCTCATCTGCTTATGAGTTCCATCATAATGTAGAGCCAAGAACTTCAAAACTAAATATCAAGTCTGAAAAGGGGGTTTAAAAGGAAATTTCAAATGCAGAAATCTGAAAGTAGGTATGAATGCTTTACTCTTGGTTGCAGGCTGGCCTTTGTAGTGCAGAGGTGTTTCAGAGGCAGCAAGAGCTCTGTGTACAAGTTGGAAAAACTTGCTATTCAAACCTCTTCCCATGGGAAAGCTTCCCATGTCCAGATTTTTCTCAGTTACAAGTACTCTATTTTTCATGGTATCGTCCCCGTGCTTTGCTGACACGGGGTTCTGGAACAGGATACTGGCTGCTTTTAAATTTGCCCTTGCTGCCATCTCCCAGAATTTCATTCTTCTGGTACAGGTTTTTGTAGCCAAAGGACAGTATTGACTTTTTTTAGCAGTTGCTTATAGGTGTCGCCATGGTGATGCTTCCTGCTAGTTCATGGATGGTTTTGGCACTGTGTCTCTGGCAAGAAGTGGACAACTGGAGGCACGTCCCGCTGCTTTAGTTACTTTACAACAACAGGGAAGGGATGAGTCTGCTTGTGAGCCTCTTTGACAATTGATTGCCTGCAGAAATCTGCTGCTTTGTCTATTTCCATGGTTATAACTTCTTTCTTTTTGGAAGTCGTTCCAATCAAGGTTGTGAAGGGAAAGTCTTTTTGAGGTTGTTGATAATGGGATAGAGAAGAGCTATTCTTTTTCAAGTTTTATTTCAACAAAAGAGTAACTAACCAGGGTTTCTTTTAGACAACTGTCAGTTGTTTCATTATTTTTTTTTTCCAGCAACAGTATCTCCTGCATTTCAGGAATGTTAATCTTTAAAGATGAACTCTGAATAACGACTTTGACAGTGAAATAAAATATAAATCTTTATTTCTTGCTGTTCTTCTAAAACAAGACCTGGGAGGAGGAGTGATTCTAGCTGTGAAAATTGGGGAGTTTTGGAAAGGAGTGTGGAAAAAACTTTTCATTTTATTCTTCTGGTGCAACATGCATTCTTCAAATACTTGAGGAATTTCTTCAATCTCAGCCCCAAGAAAAATTTCGTGTAGCATGTCTGTTACAGCTCGCTTCTGGAGAAAGTATAGATGCCCTTCATATGAAGTAGAAAAGCCACTCCATAGTATCCAACACAGATGTACACCCAAGTCCTACACCTGTACAATATAGACTACTACTTATTGGTTAGATGGAACATAATCAGTATCCAGGGTTTGTTTTCAGAACCTCCTTAAGAAGTGCCCTAAGGAGGTATTTGATGCATTTCAGAGTTGGGGAAAAACATTTTCATCATCTAAATAAGTGTTCTGAAAGCTTTAATTTTTATAGGAAGTTGCTGTTTCTTACCATATGGCACAATCTGAGTGACTTGCATGAAGGGGTGCACTCTCTCCATTTTTTTATTTTATTTTCATTTTTTTTACCTCCATTGGAAGACCAGCTCCCCTAAGGTGTGGATGGAGTCTAGGACAGCCCTAGGAACTGCGGTGAGCCTGTTCACCTGATGTTTATACACACCGCAGAGCAGGTGCGGGATGTCAAAAGCGAAGGGTTGCCCAGTTTCTCTGAGCTCTCAGAGCTTTCAGTGTCTAGAGGAGGGAAAAAAATTATAAACCACTTTGGATAGAAATAGCAAACAACCCATTTTTTTTCCTGAATGTATTTTCTCTAGCGTAGCAGGCGATAACTTCCCGAAACTTGACAACCTGTTAGTGCCCTGACTCTAAGCATATGTGAGCACGCATTCCCAGTATGTTCTATTTTTTTGTGCCTATGTATACTTTTTCTTTCTTTTTGCTTCATCTAGTTTGACACTGTAATTGCAGAAGCGGCCAGCTTGATGTCCGGGAGCTGATCTCTCTCTACCCCTTCCTGTTGCCTACTTCCTCTTCATTTATACGGTCTCATCCCCCTCTGCATGAATACGCGGACTTAAACCAGCTGACCCAAGGGGACCAGGAGAAGATGACGAAATGCAAACGATTCCTCATGAGTTACTTGAACGAAGTCCGCAGCACCGAGGTTGCAAATGGCTATAAGGAAGATATTGACACAGCTTTACTCAAGCTCTACGCGGAGGCGAATCACGAAAGCCTGCTGGATCTGCTGGTTTCGGAGAACTTCTGTCTTTTAACAGACAGTGCTGCCTGGCTGGAAAAGCACAAAAAGTGAGTGGATGTTTTGAGCATTGTACCTTTGAGACCAGAGGGAACATTGTCTTAAACGCTCTTGGCTTCTGGAGAAATGTCTTCAAATCGTCATCGTTTCTGTGCTTTTTGGGTCCAAAAGGCAACTTGGCCTGAGTTATCAGATTTTAAAAATGTTGGTGAAAAGTTACTAATTGACAGTCTGAGGTAAAGGAAATACATTCTGTTTTATGCTGGTAAATACAGAGCTATTAACTTTAAAGCTATTTAAGTGTACTTTTATTACAGTACACAAAACCCCCTCTGTAATGGCATTGTACAGAGCTCTTCCTGACTTGATTTCATGCTGCAGTAAAGGAAAAGACTGTTTCTGATAGTAAAACAGAGTTTTAAGGAAAACATCATGAAAATTGGAATTAATGACACCTGATTATTTATTGGAAGAATATTTATTATTTGGAGCTGTGTGTTAAATTTGTAGGTAAAATGCAAAGAACAGCGTGGGAATTATCTCTAATGTGACACATACAGTAAGTTGGATCTAGTAACTAGACACTACCTTAAAGACAGGAAAGACAGAACTTCTGTCCCCCAATTCTGAAGAAGAGCCTAGAGATGCTTGTTCAAATGTAGATAAGGCCGTGTACATGTCATTGTAAGCAATTACTTGTTATATTCTGTGTTATTCAAACCCTAATGTAGTAGGAGAGGTCCAGCAATTTTAATATTATCTTCTCTTTCTATTACAGGTATTTTGCTCTTGGTCTCCTGTATCACTACAATGGTCAGGATGCTGCAGCACTTCAGGTTAGAATAAAGCTTTTAGTGTCATCTGCAAACCATTCCAAAATACCAGTTTACTTCTAAGAGAAATATCTGAGATGCTAATTTATCTGTTTGAAAAGTAGTGATGTATGTATATATAGGAAAAACTCATGATATGACTTCTTTGAAGGAGTTCAGTGAAGATGAGAGCTATCCAGATGCTTGTATGCTATTTTTTGATCAAAACTGCATGCCAGAACATAAGTTTGTACTCCTAAAAGATGGACAGAAGCACTAAAATAATCAAAAGATCACTTAAAAAGGTGTTTGAGAGACTTCAGGAACATATCCTGTGCTAATTAATTAGTCTGTATGCACATGGCAAAGCAGTATGGCAGATACTGACAGCAACTGAGAGTTTGTTTCCTTATCTGATAATGGACAGTGAATGCATTCTGCAAGATAGTAATCCCTTTTGGGGAAGCCCTTATGTCACTAAGACTAGCAGTGGTCTGTAGACTGCAGACTAAATAATTCCATTATTCCTGTCTGCAAAGCTTCATCTAGAAAAGTTAATATGTTCTCGATCAATAAATAGTGTGTATGTCTCAGACTATATCCAGTGCCTCTGGTAGCTTGCCATACTGTGTGGCTTTTTGAGTATGTTAATCACAATAACACTCTCAAACGCATTCAAATCAGTGATGTAAAAAGTCATTTCCCAAGCAGAAAGCTAATAAGGACAACAAAAGCAGTATGTACCTTTGTTGTGTGGAGATAATTTGCTTTGTTTCAAGGAGCAAGGTTCATTGCTAAACTGGTCTGCTAGATATGGCCTCTTAATTCCAATTATAATTCATATAAAAATATGGTACTTTAAGCTTTTTTGAAAAGAGCAGTAAAAAAGTCAGGTATTCTTCTAATTTATTTGTGTAATTTGCTTTTAATCTTACATGCACAAAACACATGAAAATTACACCATGCATTGCAGAAAAGGACTTCTATCAGAAGCTTTTTGTGATCAGTGTACCTCCTCCTGAAGGATTTAGCCAGTCACTCTCAGGATGCAAGGACTCACGTGATACAGAATGTGAATTAGTTGATTATGGCAGGTGCAAGAAAAGCCAGTGCTGGAGAGGAGGTGTGAATTAATCACTAGTGAGGTTCCTTCAAATTGGTTTTCCTAGGAGCTCTTTCTAATTCCACGAGTACTGTTGACTAATAGTAAGTGTTGTAGTAGAATAGAATCATTTAGGTTGGAAGAGACCCTTGGGAGCATCAAGTCCAACCATCAGCCCTACTCTACAAAGTTCTCCCCTACACCAGATCCCTCAACACCACATCTAATCGACTCTTAAACACAGTCAGGGACGTGTAGCTCACATGACTCACAGTAGCTCACATAAATTTTGAGTTGGAAGAGCTGATACATGTTTTAAGCACTTTAATCTTTGTTTTTGTTGCAGTTATGGGTGAAAATAGTTGATGGAGACATTCAAGACTCTACCCGTTCAGACCTCTATGAATATATAGTAGACTTCCTCACATTCTGCTCAGACCAAGATCTAGTGTGGAAATACTCTGAATGGGTTTTACAAAAAAATGAAGAGGTTTGTGATTTATGTACTTTTCCAAGAACTTTATCAATATAAAGCATTTCCCTGCAGTGCTGTTCGGGTGTTCATTAGCATTGTTCCATCTTGATAGCTAATTGGACCATTTTTTTCCAGAGTGTTTTAATGTTAGTTAACTAGTGATCAACAGAGGAAAGCATCCAGGTTTCTCAGTTCTTTTAAGTCCTGCTGTTAACAACTGCTAGTGATTGCCTCCTTTTCTTCTGAAAACAAAGTTTGGGTCATTCTGTACAAAGAAAGATAAAACACATTCTGTTTTTCTTCATATTAAGCAAGATAATTTTCAGATCTTTAAAAAAAAAGTAATATAAAAATCACCTCACAGGTTAACAGTTGCTGCTGTTCCTTTTTTAAAAGGATTCCAGGGATGGGTGACAGCTGTGTACATTAGGATGTGGAATAAATAGCCTTAATTCAAGACAAAACCTCCTTGCTACAAGAATTAACGTAATCCACCAGAATTAAAAAATAATTTGGGAACATCCATTAGTGTGGTGTGCCGTGAAATGGGCTGCTTTATGCTGTGGCAGTCTCTGCTGTTGGAACTTGTCACTGCCTAATTTGTGCTAATTTAAAGCTCAGTTACTACACGCGATGACAGGTTTCTAAGCTTTTGTTTTGCTTGTTCTAGAAGTCTCTTAAATGTGATGATACACACAGTGATAAGGCTGTAAAGGTTCTGCTATCCTAATTCACGCTTTCTCGCTGCAAAGGGTTGAAGTCCTTTGTTCTGCTGTTAAGCAGATCTTTTTGTGGAGGTTGTGCCCAACACAAGGTTTAGGCTGAGGGAGCTGGGTCTCTTTAGCTTGGAGGAGACTGAGGGGTGACCTTATGAACGTTTATATGAGTGTCAGGAGGATGGAGCCAGGCTCTTCTCAGTGACATCCAATGATAGGACAAGGGGTAATGGATGCAAGCTGGAACATAGGAGGTTCCACTTGAATATGAGGAAAAACTTCTTCACCGCGAGAGTGACTGAACACTGGAAGGGGCTGCCCAGGGAGGTTGTGGAGTCTCCTTCTCTGGAGACGTTCAAAACTCGCCTGGATGTGTTCCTGTGTGACCTGCTCTGGGTGTTCCTGCTCTGGCAGGGGGATTGGACTAGATGAGCTTTCAAGGTCCCTTCCAATCCCTGATACTCTGTGATTCTGTGACAACCTATAAACTACAAAAGTGAGGTAACGGAGGTAGTGAATGAGATCACAGTAAGCACAGAGTAATGTAATCTCGGTGGTGTTGAGCAGGGTTTTGTGGTGTTTATCTTCCTGAATACTGTACCAACTGTGTTAGTAGTACTGTTAAATAAGTATTTAAAATAAGTAGATAATGGTTGTCACAGAATTCCTAAATGCCATTAACTCTTTTTAGGTTGGCGTACAGATATTCACCAAAAGGCCTTTGGAAGAACAGGAGAAAAACAGCATTAATCCAGATAACATCATCAGTTGCCTTAACAAATATCCTAAAGCACGTGTTAGATATCTAGAACATCTAGTATGGGAAAGAAAAATAGAGGTAAGTCCTACAAGGATACTAAAAATAGGTGTAGGATTCGAATGCGGACTATGACGAATAACTGGGGAAAGAAAGCAGTTTTAAGAAATAAGCATAACTTAAAGGCTTTCAGAGGTACTCAAAGTACCAAAGGGGTGGCTCTAAGATTAAAGCAGAAGATGAAGCGGATGTCTTCATTATTTTTTAACTTTTCAACTCTTGTGATGGCAAGACAGTTGCTTAACTCCCCTCGGAGTTGTTTTTATTAACATCTGATTATTACATACATTTCTGTTTCACCAGTGAGGCTCAAATCTCTGTCTGGTAAGATCATGGAAAAATGGTCGAGCAAGTACTAATCCTATTGCACCGTGGCAGCAATATACTCAATTTGCTAATTCAGTGTTTGACAAGTAGGTCTGTGTTGTTCTGTCCTTCTGGAGAGATGTGAGCAATTAATGATAGAATTAAACCATGAGCCTCTCGCTGTAGAATTCCTAACCGCTCTAGATGTTCACGAGTTGTAAATGCCAGCATATTCTGCCCTTGGGTTTTCAAGCACAATACAGAAGCAGCTAAACATTATGTTAGAGATATTTTAAGCACAGAAGTTAATTTAGCCTGCAAATAAAGCAAAGAAATTAACCTTGAAAGAACTGAGTAGATCTGATGGGCCAGTTCCCTAATTTATATTCTTCAAAGACACGTGTTAGATCAATGGTTTCCCTCTGTCACTATTGCAGATACATCAAGGGGTGTGATGCCACGAGGGATGAATATTCTAGTCTGATGTCATTAATATTTTCAAACAAACATTTTTTAGTTAAACCTAGTGCCTTACAGAATATTTGTAACAAAAATAATTTATAATTAAATGTGTCCTACCTGCTAGTAAAGACTGGGCTATAAATTAATTTGCTCTTTAGAAAGTACTAGATTAATTGTAAATGCTTTAGTAAGAATGTTTCAAACAGCTGAATTATCAACTTGCTTGGATGAGTAGTGAGTAACAAAAGAGCACTGTGCCCTCAGAGTGCCTGTCTACCTTTGGTGGCTTTCTCAAATCTTATTGCAGAAACAGAAAAGGTCAAAGAACAGAGTTGAGTATGAAGAAGAATGAATTAGATTTACCCAGGGGAAAGAAAAGGAGAAGACGCAGTGGAGGTCATACTCGGATTCAAAAGGGAAGAGATCTGCTTTAGTGCATTGACTTTCATTAGGCAAACTTTCAAAAGGAAGTAACTTTAGCCCAAGAGAAGCTATTTATAGATCGTGTTTATTTATAAGGTAATGAGGGATTTAGGTATATGGTGGTTTATAGCTACATTTGGGAAATATCTGTACTGATGGAACAGTGAATCCTGTAAGACAGGCATAGTAGGTCTTGTGAAGCTGGTCTGATCGAGTTGTCTGTGCATGAACAAAAGACTGTCTGATTACATTGAATTAGATAAATGAAATTAAACCCATTTCTCTGTAATTATATAAATATTCATCACTGTTATTGGTGGGGAGAAAGGGTTGTCTCTGTACACTGAGCTAACACTGCTCTTTTCATCTGTAGAAAGAAAAGTACCATACTCATCTGGCTGTCTTGTACCTGGAGGCAATACTTCAGCTGAAATCTGTCACCACAGATAAGCACACAGAAACAACCGCTCTGCTGTTGAAACTACGCAGTCTTCTTCAGAAATCTGATCTTTATAGAATTCACTTTATTTTGGGTAAGATGCACGTTGTCTATTATAAACGCTATATATCAGTTCCAGCAGGAAGCAACAAAAAAACTCCTTCGTCTTCAGGGTAGAAAACTAAAAGACTTGGAGTTTCCTAGGTATAGTTGGTTGAGCAGCTTACCAGCTGACGGACAAATGTTAATTCAGAAGCCTATCTGTTAGAGCTGGGTTTGCTCGTGAGGTGCAGTGGTGTTTGCTACTGCAGTGAAGGCAGGATACCATAACTAGCTAGAAAAAGCTTCAGACAATTATCTCCTGAATGTAGAGTCAGTCTCTCTTTAATGATGAGCCTGTAACTGGTGACAGTCTTTTGCAAATGGAAGAGTTACAAGGTTTCTTCTTGTTTATCAGTGAACCGAAGTGAAGCTTTCAGGGATCTGAGTACCAAGAACTGGTTTGTTGTCCATAACACACTCTCACCCTGAGAGCTGAGGTCCGTGCTAAGCAAAAACATGAGCATCTTTTTGAGTGAAAAGTGCAACTCAACTTGCAACAGATGTTTTACCGTCAGTACACGGCAATCAGCAGTTGAGCTATAGCTTTTCCTTGGCCAATGCCTGTGATGGCTATTTTTCAACACACCTTCCAGTGGATGAAGGGGCAATGACTTGCTATGGTATTGAAAGATGTGACATGTTTTTCTGAAATTCAGTGGAAAAATCCAGTGGATGTGGAAATAAAAATAGCTGAGTAGCAACTAAAATAATTTACCAACATTTAGTGTCCCCTTGCCTTTCCAGTCAGTAAAACATTATATCGCAGGTGATGTGCAACACTCAGGAAAACTCTTGTTTGTTTGTTTGTTTTTTTCATGTTTTAACTTTTAACCAATTTTTTAAGTGCAAGAGTTACAAGGTGGATTATTCTCTTGAGATCAATGTACTCCAAAACACAGAATTTCTTACATGACAGTCCTTAGCTTCTGTGAAAGGTGAGATCGATGCAGGCTAACGTGATCCTCCTTGGTAGCCAAAATATGTTGGGGAGGAAAAATATTGTATATTTTTTTGGCCTCTTGGCTATAATTTTTTTTACCTTTTACAGAGGTCTGTGCCAAACCTTTAATACCTTTACGATCTGTAGAGGATTTCCTGCTTTATCTTGAAATGCCAAATGAACTTGCCTTTTCTTCTGCCTGCCACTGACAACTGTCAGACTGGATTAAGGGTTTGTAGTGTCCTTTTAAGAAAAGGAAGTACTATTTGATCTTTGTTGCCTTTTGTGGACTTTTAACTATTGTATAATTTTCTGTAATACTGGGAGAAGCAGAGGTTAGAAGCATTGCAGCTTCATCTTACAGTTTGTCATACATGGTAGCAGTGTGAACAGAAATGTGCAAGACTGACCTGCTAGAACTTCAAAGACGTCAGTGACACTGGTTTTGCCACTTGTTATTTAGCAATTTCCTTTCCTTTTCCTTTATCTTGTGGTACAATTTTTTGTTAGAGATGTGTTTCCATACATTTAGGTATTCTTGTACTTACAAACATCTGTTGTCTTTCTAGCTGCCAGCACCCTTGCACATGTAGCAGGGCCGAGTTCTTTGGCCTTGTTTGCATTGATTCTGGGAGAGCAAGCAGTTGTCTTCTCCACTGAGCAAATAATGCATTATTTCTCATTGACAGACAAAATCCAGGGCACAGACCTTCACATGGAAAGTGCAATTTTATATGGCAAACTAGAAGAACACGAGAAGGCTCTGCATATCCTCGTCCACGAGCTAAAGGACTTCCATGCTGCTGAAGAATACTGCATGTGGAACTCTGAGAACAGGGACACGCAGTACAGGCGGAGGCTTTTCCATATGCTGCTGTCGGTGTACCTAAATCCAGGCACTCCGGATCATGCACTGGTGGTGGCTGCTGTGGATCTCTTGAATAAACACGCTGCTGAATTTGATGCAGCTCTAGTTCTGCAGCTGGTGCCCCAGAGCTGGTCAGTGCAGCTCCTCTCCCCCTTCCTGGCTGGAGCAGTAAGGCAAAGCATTCACACACGAAGAATGACTCAGGCTGCACTTGGCTTAGCCCAAGCTGAAAACTTAATCTACAAATACGAGAAGGTAGGTTGGTTGGCTGACTGGTTGGTTGGTTGGTGGTGGGTTGTTGGGATATTTTTTTTGTTTGTTTTTAATAGAGGCACTTTGAAGCTTTACCCTTGAGTCCTTCGATAGAGAGTAATCAAAAGAAGTTTAAAGAATAAGGACAAAGTTGGCTTCGTGTCCTCAGCAATTTTACTTGCTGCTTCTATTAGGTTTTTGCTGTGACTGCTAGATTCAAGCTTAATTTTGTGTTTTCCCTGTAAAACAAAAAGGGAAGGTGGGGGCCTTAAAATAGGAACAACTTTGGTGAATTTTTGGGCTGAACGAAAGTGAATCTGGGATTTACAGATCAGTGAAATTCTTGCAGAAACTTGAGCATGTGAGTTAGCAGATTCTCACTAGGATTGAGACCTGTCTGAATTTGCCAAAAAAGTTTACCCAGCGCTTATAAATTGAAGCATGTTAGTAGCTTTTGTTAGTGGTAAATTCATTTGTGAAACTTCCTTCTGTTCATAGAGGAATATGAACATAGCTAGAGCTGTATTCCTTAAGGCTCCCAGCAGATTCTTCAATCTGTTAATTCTAACTATACATTTAATGTGTGAGTGCTTTCCTTTATAAAACAAAGGAAAAATAATAAAGAAAAAAGCTGTACTTAAAAGGAAGCATGAAAATGAGTATGAATGTGTCTGTAATGAATGCTGTCTTTTCCTGCTGCCTCTGTCATTGACCAGGTTTGTCCATTTGGTGAAGTGGAAATTGGAATGTAGAATCATAGAACTGCTAAAGTTGGAAGGGACCTTTCAGCTCATCTAGTCCAACCATCAGCCGTCAACTGTTTGCCTTGTAATTTCCCTTCCTTTCTTGCTAGATTCACCTTTGGATTTTGTTTTTTCCTCTCTTTAGGTTAAACAAAAAGGAACCCCAATTCTTCTTTCGGACAAAAAAGTCTGTCAGGTGTGCCAAAATCCTTTCTGCGAGCCTGTGTTTGTAAGATACCCAAATGGGGGAATGGTCCACACACACTGTGCTGCAAACAGACACCTGAATTCAAACCTGACTCATCACTCTTCCAGCCCCAGCAATCAGACTTGAAACATGTTCCGGTCCCACAGGTTCCCGTGACTTATACCCCTGTCGAAAGTGGGCTGGAACAAAGAACAAAGTGCAGCTACTTTAGGTATAAATCAAGATGAAGAGCAAGTCTTTGGGTTAATGGGAAGAATTCCAGTAAATATGAAATACTGCCACTTACCTTTTTGATTTCTAATGAATGTATATAGAAAAGAACAGTCACTACCAGAAACGGAGAGGTGCAAATAGAGGCTCTTCTGTATATAGTGATAAACAACTAAAGACAATGGGCCTTTTCTTCACAGTAAGGGTGAATGTTATGGAGACAAGGCAAACAGTTATTTTAAGAAATGTCACTTTGCACTGAAGGTGGTGTTGATAAATTTGTAGAGGTGGACACGGCGTCTACTGGAGTTGGAATTCTTGGAACGTTACGTGACAAGACTGGCATCATGCAGCTTACTGGCCAGACAAAAACGTGCTTGGTTATAATGTTTGCTGCAGCACGTCCTCTTCTGGGCGGGATTCTCTTCCCCAGGATCACTTTATGAACTCGATTTTTTTTTGCTCTACAAATTGTTGGCTTCTGATGCACTTTTTAGTACTTCACCCCCACCTTCTCCCCTCCTCTCCTATATGGAATTCAAATGTAAGCACTGGTCTGTTAGGTTTCTGCTCCTACAGTCACCATAATAAACGGAGTGGAAACTGACAGTCACACAGCAGTTCTGGGAAGAGAAAAAAAGAAGTCAGATTGTGTGGTCAGTCTGTAGTCACTTTTATAGGGGGGAAGAGACCTTAACATTAATATTGATTTATTTATTAATATGCAAATATACTGTAAATACAATTGAATAAATTGATCTTATATCATTCTAGAGTTTCTTTGGAGGATAAAGATATAGCTGATACATAAATGTACAGGTTATGTGCTAAAACATTTGATATAACATAACTTGGGCAGGTGGGAACTCTGCCAGAACATGTTTAAGTACTTGTGGGTGACTTTGTGCAGTCAAAATCATGGAAAGAAGGTAGAATTGGGTAGAAGACTGCAAAGGATGCACTACAGGGGTACCAGATTTGTTATATTCTACAAAACATTCTGTAAACTAAGCTTTTTCAAATAGCAACAAAAGCCCTTTATTTGACTGCCCTGATAAGCATTCACGTTGCTATTTAACCATTTTAAAGCAATCTGTTTAAAAGAAGCAGCTTCCCAAGGGAGATGGTCAGAAGTGACGGCTTTAAATAAAGGTATTTCAAAGTCAAAGCATTTCTTTAAATTCTGTAAAGCTCTATAGCAGATCCCAAGCTTGCTGCCCAGCATGCACTTGAGTTAGTGTGACTGCTTTAAGGGTTTCCAAAGTGGAGTGGAGACTTTCAGCAAGAACGGGACGCCTGCGTGGTGTCTTCTAGATGCAGCCTCCACCGAGGTCTTCTGTTACAGAAAGGCTGGGTTAGGATGCAGCCTTGGAAGTGCAGTGCTGCCTCCAGGAAGGGGCAAGCAGGCTATGTCTGGGGTGGGGTGGGGTGGAAATTCATTTTTTTCTTTGAAGCAAAAGACCTTTGGACCTTAGAAAAAGATCCTGAGGTTGAAATTAGAAAAGCACGGCTCTTGTGTTGTGTTGGGGTTTAAAAAGTAAGGAATTTTGTAGCGCTTTCATGAAAGACACCTTCAGAATAGACAAATGTGGGCACTTGTGACTTTATTCTGACCTGAGTGGTGGTTCTGCCTTGCGCTGGTGTGAGCAGGTTCCTTCTGCATCTCGTGTTTGCAGTTTGCAAACGTTGCTCGTACAACTGGCAACGGTAACGTAGACAAATGTGCAGTCCCCTCTCCTCACAATGCTTGCTGATAGAGAAGAAGTGGTTGCACAAAGATCCCATAAGCCCTTTGTGTTCCAGTAGCACGCCATCACAAGAATTTCTTTCTTTCTTTTGTGCCCCAAGCATCCTCAGTGTGCTCTGTTCCCATCTCATAAGGAGGTGCCAAAATAAACGTCCCTCTCCATGATTAAGCCTAATTCTAGTCCCTGGGCAGGGATGAACTGAGTCCTGTTGACTGGTGTTGCCTTGGGGTGGAGATGGGATCGTTCCAGACTGCAAGAAAGTTCTTCATTAGTGCCCAAACAGGTATGGCTGTAAAAGATTAAATAATCCTTTACTAAAATGCAGTAGTAACAGCACCTGTACATACACAACAAACCCAGAAATGGAAGTAAAGTGCCAGGTACCACATTTGCAATCACAGATGATCAAAAGGCTGATTAACATTGAAGTTGGGGGATCCAATTCGTTTAGCTGTCCCTGGAAAAAAAATGCATTCGATTCATACATTATTACCTGTTCCTTTGTCTAATTTTATACTAGAATTCACTTGGATGAATTCCTATGGAAGTCTCATGATAACAAAAAGAAAGGAAAAAAACCCCAAAACCCCACAAACAAAACCCAGTGTGAGGCAGAGCCAAGAGCTCAGCAGGGAGGTGGCAGGTGGGGGATGCTCTTCCAGTGTGCCTGCAGGGCTTCAGCCCTCACAGTAGAGGAGGGGACAGCCGAGCTGAGAGCGGTGCATGGTGTTCTGTGCTCCCAGCTGCAGGAAACTTAGGAAAGCTCTGCATTCAAATTCCCTGAGCTCAGGAAGCTACAGCACCCCAACTTGGCCTAGGAGGGACCTGACTTCATTCCTCTCTTCTGTTTGGGTGCTTTGGTCTCTTTGCTCCTTCCCAGTTTGTGTTCCTGGAGTCCTGGAGCAGCGTTGCTGCGGTGCCAAGTTCTGAGACGCAAGGAGGGGATGGACGCTGGTGGGGGTAGGAATTGCAGACGGGGTGGGTAAAGGAGAAGAGGTGGGGAAGCAGGATATTGCATTCACTGTCCTTCTAGCTTGGGAATGACACGGGGCCTGGGAGCTGAAGGTTGGGGCGAAGGTTTTCTCTGTGATTAGGGAATGTGGCCTCTTAGGCCTGCCCTCAGAGAGAGAGAGGGCATTCTCTCAGAGTATTTAGCTCTTGCTAAATTCTTTAGTGTTTGTAAATCAGCTCCAACGAGGATCATTTTCAAACAAGTCTCCTCTAACTTGGTGCGTGTGAAAACCAAGCCAGTAGTGCAGATTTGGGCTTTTTCTGAGCTGTGACTGCGCTTGCGATTCAGGACAATAATAAATGAGGTCAGTCTCTCACGCAGATACTTTTGCAGGCATCGAGGCACGGTTGCTTAACGCGAAGCCTCTAATTACAGAAATCCTGCAGCTCTGCCTCGCGGTCACTGCTGCGTCCAAAAAGCTCCTCCTAAACCCTTTTCTGCTTTTTCATAACTTTGTGCTTCCCCACAGAAAAATAGTCATGATGCGTGTGTGTCGTCGTAGGCAGGTTTTCCCCACTCTTAAGTCGAAAAGAGAAGCAAAATACTAATGAGGAAAAAAAAACCCAAAGCCCAGAATCAGGTTAACAGCCATACGTTTATGAGAGAGAATGCAGCGAGGTCTTCACTTCCGTGCTTGAAAGGGGTAAGGTAGCACGTTGGTAGTGTCACAGGAATAGTGATGTCAAAGCCTGGAGAAAACAAGCCATTGGGGGGGTGTTGCACAGAGCGCACCACAGCTGCCTGGGAACCCGCTTCCTCGGGGAGCCCGTCCTGTGGTGGTGGCTCGGGAGCGCGCGGGAGCCTGGGATACCATGAGAACTTCTCTCTTTGCTCCTCCCCCTGCTCCCCCTCTCCAAAAACTTCCTAGCCTTTGTTAATGGCACTCTTCTAGCACTGAATTGACTGGGGTGTACATCTTGAGTTCTGGGCAGACTCCTGAGCGCATCTGGCTTTGTTCAATGAAAGGTCACTTTATTGCATCAGCCACCTGAAACCCCGATGATGCCAGCTGTGGAAAGGTGGTGGTAGGGATGGTGTAGCTGTATGTTTTCCGAGACCCTTATGACATGTTTGAACACACAAGCATTAGTCTGACTCTGCTGAATCTTCATAGTAATGTCTGTTCTTTGCAGGACTCCTATCCCAAATGGCATTAAATAATATTATCTTTTTTTTTAAATTTAATGCAGTTGTATCAAGAAGTAACCTTTCATTTTACTGCTCTTCCCATTTTGCTGCAGTCTCTGCTCACCATAGCTCCCAGTGGTTTATTAACAACTTGCTGTTTATAAGAGGCAGCAACTAATATATTCTCGTGAGCTCTTCTCCTGTTGCCTGTATTTACTAATTAATTTTTCTCTTGCTGTACAACACTTTGGGGCTTATGCCGTGTGAACACTGATAATTAAATGTGCTGCTACTTTTAAAGGGAGAAGAAGGAAAGAAGTTAATGGCATTCTGTAATGTCTGATTGATTACAAAACCGAAGTTCCCCTGCAGTAAATTTGTTCAACTGGAAAGCTGTACTGTTAATGCTTCCTGACTTAATGGTTATGTTGGTGAACGCATACAGCAGTATGTGGAATGTACAAATGTATAAATATGTTGATTTTTAATAATATAATAATAATAATAATGATAATGATTAAAAAGTCTTTTAATTATGTTTCTGTCACTCATTCCTAGATATATAAACTCTGGGATGTGAGTAGTTGAGTGAAGGAAAAAAGTTCTTCAGGGGTGACTAGAGGACTCGTCTGAGTGACAACGGGTGGTCAGATGAGAAGGCTGAATTAAGCAAGTGCAGGGCGTTAACAGAGATAAACAGGTGTTTAAAAAATGACTTTTACTTTGGCAAAGACGTTTTGCTTTGTTTTCACCTCTTCCCTGACTGACTCAGGGTTTTTATAGACTCAAGCAAAAGCAGCTACGGCCATTACAGATTTGGAAGATCTTGATCTGCCTCTGTGGAGCCAAAGCAATCCATTCTGTGATTAATTCCCCTTCCATGATTGGAGTTGACCTGCAGAGAGAGATGTTGGAGTCCTGGTGAACAACAAATTGACCATGAGACAGCAGTGTGCCCTGGTGGCCAAGAAGGCCTGTGGTCTCCTGGAATACTATTAAAAAGAACATGGCCAGCAGGTCGAGGGAGGCTGCAAGCTCGCATTGTTGGTTCATGTTGAGCTTCCCATGCACCAAGACTCCCAAGTCTTCTTCCTCAGGGCTGCTCTCAATCCATTCTCCCTTCAACCTATATTTGTGTCTGGGATGGCCATGACCCAGATGCAGGACCTTGCCCTTGGCGTGGTTAAACTTCATGAGGTCTGCATAGGCTCACCTCTCAGGCTTGTCCAAGTCCAGCAGGATGGCACCCTTGCCAAACTTGCTGGGGGTACACTCAATCCCATTGTCCGTGTCTCCAACGAAGTGTTAAACAACACTGGTCCCAGTACCAACCCCTGAGGAATGCCACTCATCACTCACTGGCTTCCACTTGAACTTTGAGCTGTATACCTCAGCCCTGTGAGTGCAGCCAGCCAGCTCCTGGACTACCAAGTGGTCCATCCATCAAATCCATGCCATTCCAATTTAAACACCAGTGTCAAACGCTTTTCCCTTGTCTACCAATGGTGTAGCACCGTCACAGAAGGCGACCAAATTTGTCAGGCAGGACTGGCCCTTGGTGAAGCCACGTTGGCTGTCACCAATCACCTCCTGACTTTCTATGTGCCTTAGCAGAGATTCCAGGAGGATCTGCTCCATGATCTTGCGGGGCACAGAGGTGAGACTGACCAGCCTGTAGTTGCCCAGGTATTCCCATTTTCCCTTTTTGAAAATGGTGGTTATGTTTCCCTTTTTCCAGTCTTGGCTCTTTGCATAAGCTATTTAACCATCAGGAACGGCTGGCTGCTTCTGTCAGGTTTGTGCAAATAATATTCTCACCTGACTTTTCACTGCTGCATTATGGGTTTTTTTTAGCCAAAGGTAAGTTTATATAAAGAAATGATATCATAAAGACTGTTGAGCAGTAGCCCCGTGCCATTTGGTCAGCTTGGGTTTAGTTGCCAGCGTGGCTTTGACAGTATTGCAGTGTTAGCTCTTCTATTGGATGTCTCGAAGCCAAATAACAAATGGGAACATGCTCATTTTCCAGTTCAGTTTGTGCATTAAAAATTCATGGGATGGTCAGGAGAAAAAAAAAGATGCAGAAGCAAAATTTGTGCAGTTTGGTGAGTTCTTCCCTGATTTTCAGCTACTTCTCCAAAGCTGCTGCTTAGATGGTTGAGTAGCTCCCATCAGAAGCATAGGTTGTATTACATTTTCTCATTCAGGCACTTTGGGGAGAATCCTGGATGTCTTACACCTGAGCTCAGCTCAAACTTCCTGAAACATAGAATCATAGAATCATTCAAGTTGGAAGAGGCCCTTGGGATCATCAAGTCCAACCATCAGCCCTACTCTACAAAGTTCTCCCCTACTCCATATCCCTCAACACCACATCTAATCTACTCTGAAACACAGACAGGGATGGTGACTCCACCACCTCCCTGGGCAGCCCATTCCAATGACTGACCACTCTTTCTGGGAAGAATTTTTTTCTAATGTCCAGCCTAAACCTACCCTGTTGCAGCTTGAAGCCATTCCCTCTTGTTCTATCGCTAATTGCCTGTGAGAAGACACCAGCACCAACATCTTGGTGCTCAGGCAGTGGAAGACGGGGACAAACCCTCAGTCAGGCACCAGTAATGCTGCAGGCATCTCCTGGATGCTGAAGGCAGGCTGTGCACTGTGCCTGGCTGGGGAGCCAGAGCAGGGTAAAAATCCAACAGCATAAGAACTTGAGGGAAGGGCTCTTGTTTTGAACTTCAGGTCTATGTTCACCTGGCAAGGTTTCTCCAGCCCTATCAGGTCGAGTTTGTTCCTTTGGCTGAAGAAAAAGCTGTTGGGAGCATTGGTAGGTGCTCAGGATGCCCCTACAAGAGGGTGTTTGGGATGCACAGGTTGGAGTGCAGCATGATGCTGAAAGGAATGAAAAATGCAACTAGCGCCGCTTTGTTAGCTCAGCCAGCAGGAAACACACCCTGGAGAGCCCTGATTTGCATTTCCCCAACTACACACCCAGGCAGGGGAGGAAAGGCAGCGCAGAAAGCATCAAAAATAATAATAACAATAAAAAAAAAGGCAGTTGTGGTTTTGGCACAGTGGGAGTTCAGCTAGTTTTGCCTCTAGACAGCGGTTAGAAAATGGTCCACGCTAATAATCCAGATGGCAACCCCTTCCAAGACAAATAATCAATAGAGCATAGCTGAGATTTGGCAGAAATGAGCCCCAAAGGTCCGGTTCACTGCAGTAACCGTAGCTGCAGGACAGCACAGGGTCAGAGAGGCCAGGGTTGCCAACGGAAAGTTGATGGCTGCACACACAGCAGGTTTCCCGTAGGTAATGAGGCTGATAATAATAGTGCCTAAAAAATCCAATAGCAGTCATGAACAACATTACCATTGCCTATAATTGCCAATAACCCCCTGAAGATACTGCCTTGTCGACGTCGCACTTGCACTGGGTGGGACCAGACCATCTCTGTGTGTGTTAAAATCCTAGACAAATTTAGTCTGGCTGCATTCTCCAGAGACCGTCTTTTTCATGCCCAACTCAAAACAGGTTTAACTTTTAGACCAGTGCTGACAAGCTCAAAACCAGGTTGGGAAGGGTCCAAATGTCTTCTGCTCAGCTCTTTGCCAGAGGAATGTATTGCTTCAGCGTCTGTGAGGCTCTGTGGTGGGTAAGTGGCTAAAAGGTGCATCTGTCGTGGAGAAATTGTTTGGGGTTGGGTTTGTTTTTTTTTCAGATATTCCAAAAGGACTGAATAAGCAGGGAATTTCTAGAAAAAAACAAGCTACTGATGACAGCTTCCAGAGTGCCTGCTTGCTGCTTCTCTGACCTGGAGAAGTCTATTAAAATAAAAGGCAAGTTCTTTATATTTGTTTGAAAGTCACGGACTGCATGCAAAGAAGATTCAATCCCTTTAGTCCTTGTGACATACAAAGTTACTCTGTCCTGTCATGGCAAAAACTGCCAGAGTTTGACAGAACTGTGATCTTTTTTCTACTTGAACCACAAGCAGTTGAAGATGGGGAAGGAGGAGCGGAGGATGGATTTGTAACTGCTTTTTTAAAAAATGTTATGCACCAGGGATTTATATTTGCAAAGAGGAAGGCAGGTTCTCAATTCTGTACTTGTTTGATCCATCCTTAGGTTTTAGCTTGTCATATCTTATTTCAAAGCATCTCCGCGGCTTGTTGTGACACACTCATTTGTCAGGCAGAAGGTTTAGTGTTCCTCCTTCAAAACCTTCCTGAAAGCTCTTGTTCTGGTAACAGTCCATCACCCCTAGGTACTCCAGTGATCATGCCAGGAGCAGAAATATTTCTGACAGCAGTTGCTCATTCTATAATGCTGAATGGCCATAGAAATGTAATGGTCAAAGCTGAAAACTACAAACTAAAGGCATCTCAGACCTGGAGGAGGGAGGAATTCTCTTGTTAAGCTGCAAGGAATTATTGATGTCTCAATATGCTACACTTTTGGTTTTCCCACCTGCCTGATACCAAGTCACTGACAAATATGCATAATGTTTTGTACAAATAATCACTTGTGCTGACAGCTTACCTCCCTGTGAGAGGAAAAATGGACTTTCTTGATTGAAGCCGTGCCATGATAGGATTAAGCGGCAGCCAAACAGATCTGCCGGGGCTTTTTTCAAGCTGAATACCTCCAAAAGCACCAAGAAGCACCATTTCACTGGTTCCCAGTGACAGGAGAAGGGGCAACAGGCAGAAGCTGGAACATAGGAAGTTCCATTCAAATACAAGGAAAAACTTTCGGTGAGGGTGACAGAGCACTGGCACAGGCTGCCCAGGGTGGTTGTGGAGTCCCCTTCTCTGAAGACATTTAAGACCTGCCTGGATCCTGAGTGATGTGCTCTAGGCAATCCTGCTTTAGCAGGGGAATTGGACCAGATGATCTCTAGTGGTCCCTTTCCCCTCTGACAATTCCATGATTCCGTGAAGGCTCTGACTGCAAAAGCTGGGCTTTGGGCAATCATGAGCTAGAGCAATTTTACTATGGGAAATGTTCATGAGTTGGGTAGGGAGGAAGTTTTAAAGGTTTGCAAGAAAATCCCTTTGTGTCTTGTCAGGTGAGGTTTTGACCTCATGTTAGGCTTTGGAACAGACCTTGGTGGCTTCCTAAATTGAAAAGCCCCCTTCACACAACTGCTTCTCACTTGCTCGGGGATAAGCCCCACTGCTCCTGCTCTTAGGGGCTGCTGGTTTCTGCTATGCCCACTGGCTCCTGTTGGTCCCTGGCCAGCTTGTTGGCTTGGTTCCCTTGCTTGACTGCACCTTGTTCTCCAGGTATCTGTCCTGGCCAAAGAACTGTGTGGCTCTCAGGGCAGTGCAGGCCGTGCCCTGCCTGGAGGGGCTCCCTCTAGCCAGGTTTGACCACTTTCCCCTCCAGGCTTGCATCAAAACTTTGGGCAGTGGGGTATTAAGCTTTATTACAATGCTAGAAAGGAAATATAAATTAAAAATAAACTGAGGTTCCTGGCTTTATTAGGCCATGTTGCATTAAGTAAGAGAGCAAAGCTGTGCTCTGACACAATAATTCAAGGTCTCTTACCTTGGCAGCAATATCTTTCTGTGTTGAAAAGCTTTTCATACACCCACTATTTTAATGAAGTATCTATGGTGAAATGTCACCTTTAACGGCTTTTCTAAGGAAACAATGGCTATTAAGTCAACTTGCTGTTTTAATACCGAAAGGAATCTGAAGGCATTTGTAAGCAGTCCTGCCAAATTCTGTCCAGCTGTATCTGCAGAAGTCGGAGGGGCCAAGGGGACAGCCCTGATGGGTGTGGATTTACAGCTTACAATAAATAGCAAGTGCTGATTTCACATAAAAATAAAAGTCTCAGACAGGATCACCTGAATCAAAAACTGTGAATCCTGAAGATGTGAATCCTGAAGATATCCTTGTCTTCTGAAAAGACAGGAAGGGGATTTGAACCTGCTATAAGTTTTGCTTCATTTTGCTCCCTAGTAGCAAGATTTGGGCTGAGAGGAATGGGGTGAGGGCTGACAGTGCTTAAATGCTGAACAGTTTTTGCAGGAATAATATTTGTGCGATACCTTCAACTTCATTTTCATTCTTCCTCATCTCCAAAAACCCAAGCCCATGACTCCTTCCCACCAGAGCATGATGGATATTTGGCAAATGCACAGGGAGCTGGGCTGTTCCTCATTTCTTATATCCAAGCATCTCTGGGTCTAGCCTGAGACCCTGGGAGTGGGGTGACAGAGTAGCCAGTAGTAACATTCAATAACAGAGGTGACAACTACATCTGAACTTTCTCATTTCTTTCACGCTACCTGTATAATACCAAAACGAACACTAAAGCTACCCAGCCTGTTTGGGCAGTTTTCTTCATATTATAGTATTTCCTAAAGAAGAAAACTTTTGGGGGGGGGGCTAATATTTTGAAGGTGAAGTTCAAGCCAGTTTTGGGCAACAAATTTTTCAAGCTGGGCGTTTCTCATCCCATTTGGGCTGATGTCCATCTCTGGCAGAGGTAAGCTAAGGGAGTGGAGGCAAAGCTAAGCACTGCTCCTATATTTCTATCGTGTCTTTCCTAGATACTGTAGTTCTGGTACAACACAGCACCTAAGTGTTGTGTGCTCCCTGCAGTGTGGGGTCAGACCCACCACAGAAAATACTACATGTCTTCTTCTGGTAGTCCCAGCAATGGAAATCATAAAATAAACCCAGCTACTTTGATATGTTCATTTTATGCATCATTGCTTGCCGTTGCTTTACACAACTTTCCGCCTGCCGTTGGAGAGCTGGGAACACTCTGGCATACAAAGAGCTTTTTTTTTTCTCTTCTTTGTAAAATCTGAGGGGAAAAGAACTGTAACCAAGGTAGAAGAGGACCACATTTCTCCTTTAATACCAGCAGGCTCTACCAGTGAAATGATGGTGGTAGGTGATAAAACTGTGCTCGTGATAACTGTACATTCCAGTAGGTAATATGATCATGCTGTAATGAAAGCAGGTGGTGCTAGTACAAGTGTTAAGTCCTCACCAGTATCAATTTGCCCACTGCTGGTCTCTGGTACTGTGGAGAGAGAGAACCAGCTCCGGCACTGGGGTGGGTATGTAAGTTGGAGGCAACACTGCCACATCCTCAGCTGTACAGCAAAACGGGCAGTTCACAAATCTGTCCTTAACTTGGCCTTTTTGGATGGAGGTTTTCTTTTAGCCAAGTCCCACAGCAGGTGGGAGGCCAGAGCACCAGAGGGGAGACCCATACGACAAAGACGCCACTCTTCTTGAAGCACACTGGCAGAGATGCACCAAAGACCAGTACAAACTTTAGAGTTCTATGCACCCCACAGGAGAAAAATAGCAGCAGTATATTAAAAGATTGACTGACAGCATCCAGCCTACCTGGTGATGCCACCAGACAAGTGCTCTTGCACTTGACCTCTTTGCTCCATCACATTACCCAGCCTGGCCTCAGGAGTAACACGTTTCTGCTTGTTCTGATGGCACTGGTAAAGGTTGCTGAACAAATCCATGCAATCCAAAAAAAGATGGACAGCTTTGTTTTTTGCAGGATAAGGAGGTGTTTACCACATGGAGCCAACGTTTATCCAGGCCTGTGCTTGTCACTTGATGTGCTTCCTTACAAGAAAATTTTAAAACTTGTGTACATGCCTTCTGAAAGATGGCTACGTTTTTCCTCTAGTGTAATCATAGAGAACAAATTTTCAGCCTTAGCTAGTGTTGGAAAGAGCATTAACACCATGGAGTTATGCCTCTAAGAAGCTCCTTTTCTTCCTCCCTGCTCCTCACCCTAGTTCACCTTTGGAGTATTTCTATTATGTTTGCTGTCTCCCATTACAGTATTTTAAAGTGTGTGGTCTCTATTTATGCAGGCTCTGTTCCTGCACACCCATCACACAACGTTGATTAATTCACCCTTTCTGAAATTATGCACACTACATCAATGTGATATCTGGTGTTCCACCCCTTAAATAGTGTTTTAAAAAAGGTCACATTACATTCTTCCATTAGTAGTACTTTAGGAACACTGAAAAAAACACCCATGCTCATAGCAAATGTCAGTGAGCTCACAAGCCTGAGTTTAAAAAAGAAACTTGTCACTGAATAATATTAATTATTTAAGGTTCAGCCCAATCCAGAGCCACTTTTACAGAGCTGATGCAAGAGACCAGCTAGAACAGAGCCAGAGTCCCAGGTGTGCCTGTTCATGGTCAGTGTGCACGAGCAATCAGAAAGGCAGGGAGAAAGAGAAACACTCCAAAGAAAAACTAAGGAAGGAATCAGCACCATGTGCCTTAGCAGATAAATTATGAAAAAGCCATAAAAAATCCAGAGAAAAGGCTGGAGGAGACTGGTGTAATGGAGAATGGTGCCCACTCAGATTTTAGGACTACCTTTCTGGCTGGAGACACCCATACTCCCGGGCCTTTGAGAACATTGCCCCTCTGTCCTCCTGCTCTCCTTCCTCCTCCCCTTGGCTCATCCCACCCTTGGCTCATCCCTCGCCACACTCTCCAATGCAGAGGTTCCCTTTTCACCCTGACCCCTCTGTTGCTGGAAAGGGCCAGGTACTGTACCTAACTCCTCAAGACATTTCTTCGTACAGCCACAGCAGCACTACCTCAGTGATATGTTGAAGTTTCACCAGGCAGATTCATTAGAAAGGTGACTTATTTACGACTTCAAATATATACAAAAAGGACAATAACGAGCCTACTTAATGATCGTGAAACAGACTTAATGCCATTTAATTACTGCACCTGTACCAAAAGGCAGAAGGAAAAATATAATTAAACTCCAGAATTAGAAAGAGGGGGGGGAAAACACTCTAATAATAGCTGCTTCACCAATAAACATAAAGGTTATAAGTGGAATTCCCAGAATTTCAAAGTCAAAATAAATTTGTAAAAGTGAAAAGGTTAGAGGCAGAAAAAATAATAATCAGGCAGCAAAAGGTAAATAATCCATTAATCATGCACATCTGCTGAAGCGACTGAGCGAGCAGGATGCTCGTCTGGCTGCAGAGCAGTGGCGGTGACCCCGGCAGCAGACAGCACAGCCAGCCTTGCCCCAAGGATGCCCGGGAGCTCCTTTGCCCACAGCAGCCAGCTCCAGCCAGCTACCCAAAAAGTCCACCGCACCAGAGTAATTAGACATAGGCACTAGACACAGCTCCTACAGGAAATGCTGTGCTCGAAGGGGAGAAGCATATGGTAACAGACAGAACTCAGCGGGTTACAGTTAGACATATGCCTGTGGAAAATCAAGCACGACTGCGACGGTGGAAACTGCAGGCGAAGGAGCGTTGGGCAGCCTTGTAACAACTGCCACAGCAGCTACACTCTTTCACTGACGTTTTCAGTTTCCTTCTTGCAAAAAAAACCCATATAAAATGGCAGGGTCCTGATGTGCTTGGAAAAGAAGGATGTTGTCTTTACTTTGGGGTTAGCGGTTTGAAGGCAGCTTGCTGCAGTTACTTTGGATAAGCTCGAGTTTTAGACAATTAATGACCAAATTAATGACCAAAATGTTTTTTGTTCTTCAGAACGTGGCTGAGCATTGACCTGATGTGGGTGTGCAGTTTTAGCCAGCCAGTGTGTCTTCCCAAATCCCTTAGAGATGGGGGCTCACCACATGCAAGCCTCTTGGCTTTGCGAGATGCTGCCAGGCAGCTGGCGCTGGGCTTGTTTTAGGGAATGATGTGGGGACACCGGCAGTTGCTGTGAGCTTCTACGTGAGTAAGGACAAGGCTTCTGTATTCACAGCATTAAAATTTTATGAACCTAACACATGACAGAGCAGAACAAAACTAGGGTGGAAGAGCACTGGAAGAGGCTGCCCAGAGAGGTGGTGGAATCTCCTTCTCTGTCCAAAACATGCTTGGACACATTCCTGTGCAACCTGCTCTAGGAGGACCTGCTTTGGCAGGGGGGTTGGACTAGGTGATCTCCAGAGGTCCCTTCCAACCCCATATCATTCTGTGATTCTGTAATTGCAATGGCCATATTTTTCCTGTGAAGTTTGGAAGCCACCTTCACAAACTGCTCCTGCACTGGAAAGCAGCAAAACAGGATAGTGTGGGGTTGATATGCACGTGTGTTCACCTTCTCAATAAACAAATTGAAAACAGTGTGGTGAACTACTTTTCTAGAAATCTGCTTTTCACTGAAAAGCCTCATTGAAAGAACTGAGAGTTCAGCATGGAGGCTTTTTTGTCTTAGAAATATTTTCTGTCCACTTTTCTGACCACGTCTCAAGCAGTTGACAGGCAGTGTAGCAGAAACTTGTTTCCATGGTGTTCTACTAGTAGTACTCAGCCACTATAATTTTAAACTGACCACTAATTCCTAAGCTGCCTCCTCTACCTGTGTGAACTCATAGCAAGTCTCTTCTGGTAACTCTGGTAACCTCCCCTTGCTCTATTAACTATGCCTGCTTTTCTGTCACTTCCCCCTGAGTCCTTTGCCTCTGATGCAAATAATTCCCAGTGGAAGATGGCCTATGCTCAAAACTGGCTTTTCATCCTTTAATAAGAGTCCATGCAAATTAGATGCTCAGCTTAGTAAAATCTAACTTGCTAAATACCACTAAAATTATGTCATGGAAACAGACCCCCATAACCTCCCTTTGCTTTTACCCACCACTTGTCAGACACGATCACAACAATAGCAAATTAACTTTAGAGAAAAAAAAAAACCCTGACAGGGCAAAGATACTCGGGCAATATTCAAATGAACCACTTAACCTTTTGGTACTAAAAGCTTCCTGCAATAATGAAACATTAGTCATTAACTCAATGTGCTTTGTTAAATATTAGACAAGAGCGCACATTCAATTTAGCACTCACATATACTTAGCGACAAAGAGCCATCTGTGTTGACTACAATCTCCAGGATGGGAAGTGTGCTGTGAATGGCACTCCAGCCTAGTAAAGCTCTGATGTATGGGGAAAAATACGCAACAACCAGTACATCATGGGAAAAGGTGAGCCAGAAAGGAGAAGAGTCCTGTTTAAGAGGTTATTCCTTCACTAAAAGGGTTATGGAAGGCTGGAATGGGCTGCCCAGGGACGTGGTTGAGTCACCATCCCCGAAAGTACTTAAAAGATGTGTAAATCGTAGAATCATAGTCATCAGACACTGAAATAGGCTGCTCAAGGAGGTGGTTGAGTCACCATCCCTGACTGTGTTTAAGAGTCATTTAGATGTGGTTTTGGGGGAATATGGTATAGGGGAGAACTGTGTACAGTAGGACTGATGGTTGGACTCGATGATCATCCTCTGGAATGGTCCAGGCTGGAAGGGACCTCTAGGGTCATCCATTCTGGCCTCCCCTCAATCAGCAGGGACACCCCCAACTAGACCAGGTGCTGAGGGACACGGTTGAGTGGTTGGTGGCTGGTGGACTCGGCAGTGTTTGGTTTATGGTTGGACTTGATATTAAAGGCCTTTGCCAATCTAAATGATTCTATATTTCTATAATTTCCCCTCCTCAGTACTATCCATCCTGTGCATGCACAGAGGAGAACTGAAGTAAAAGAGCTCCAACTAGTTGGCAGACAAGGAAAACTCTGCCCAAAGTAAGGTACTGCTTATGCTCTCTGCATGTTTTCATGAACTGATTGCAACATCTCACTCCTTAAATTGACAGTTACAATTCCCTGGCCAGCCCCAGGCTGACCGCCTATGTCACTGGATGGCACAAGCATTGTAGCAGAAGCAGTGTTGGCATAAGCTGTTAAAGCATTGACTCAGCCACACTGGGGAGAAGGAGGTGAAGAGAACTAGGACTTCAAAATATTTGTCCAATTAAGCATGTGGATACAAAGGCTGCATGAATGGGTCTGAAATGTGAATTGTACAGAGTTCCTTCCTGAGTAAAGGGAAAAAAGGGAGACTAGGTTTATTGTCCATCAAAAATTCAATTTTGTCACCTAGCATTCCATACAGAAAATTGTAGTGTACTCCCCTTCCCCACTGGCCTGTGTCAGCCCTTGCTGTCTCCTTGTTCTCCTTGACTGAAGGGCAGTTACTAGTTGGTAACTAACGTCAGTGGGGCTCTGTCTATTCTCCAACATTTGCTATGAGGGAAAAAGCATCCTGACAGACCTCCGCTGGTCATCCGACAAGAACAGATGTTCGTCCAGAGCAGGTTAATAGAATCATAGAATGGTCCAGGCCGGAAGGGACCTCTAGGGTCATCTATTCTGACCTCCCTGGAGTCAGCAGGTCTTCAAGCAAAGGTTCTTCAAAACATCTGAGTTTCATTTACTATACGATAAATAAAAATTTCAAGGTGAGCTTCTGAGTTACAGAGCACTCCATTTCTTCATTTTAAACAGGCATATTAATACATGATAAAACAATAAACATTATTTGTTTCTTAGCATCACATGTATTTCAATTGCCCACAACTTGTCTTCGTGTTCCACAAGAATTCAGAAAGCGCTTTAGACAGTTCCAGACCAAGACACAGTACAAGTGTCATCTTGTTTAGCTTTAATGATATTGCTCAGGGCAAGGTCAACTGTTTCATATTGTTCTGTCAGGAGGAGAAAACATATAAGCAATAAGATCTGAAAGGTTTCAGGCCTTCTGGGAATCCTCCCTGTAAGGATCACTACAGCAGAAAGTCTCAACAGGAATAGAAACGAAAAATGTGGCAAGAAGAGCAAGGTTCTACAGCATAAATTTGTGTTTTCAGCTGTTTCCAAATCCTTCAGACTCAGAGAAATGCTTTTACAGTTTCTACTGAGCCCTGCAGAGGGCTTCTCATCAGCACATGAAAATTCAGGGAACTCTTTAGCTTTACAAGCTCCTTATTATATTTGTGACATATAACCAAGCCCATAACAAAGTAGTTCATACTCAGAGAACAATAACAATTAAGTTTCTGGAAGCAAACTACGTTTTGCAAACAAAAGCCCCCTACTGTGAGCCATGATTTCTCTATATTGGGGGTTTCTATGTGAGCTTGTTGCCCCCTTCTTTCTGAGGACACGAGGACAGAGATGATCTTTACTATATCTCGGAAAGTCTACAGACCCTTTGCGCAGGTGAATCATAAGAGTCTTCAGCCGGCGTCCTCCTTTGCAAGATGCCAGACAGAAACACACATGTGTTAAAAACAATTGCAAACCATCAAGAGAAAATTTGCTACAAATTGTCCGGAATCTCTTACTGCAAAGATTTGTTTCAGCTACTTCTCTACAATATTTGCTGCTTAAAGTCACCCTTGCCATCCACAGTGAAGAGCTGAGAATATATTAAATGCCAAAATGTAAAGCTGAACAGTCCTTGTCACAGTACGTTTTGATACGATGATAGTGCTTTTTCTGAATTGTTCCATTAGAAAAGCTATTCTTAGGGGAAAAAAAATCTGGTTAGCAGTCAAAATATTAGGAAGAATTCTTTGTAAATGCTGCCTTTAAAAGTCTGCCAGAATAGCTATGGAGATTGCACATATATGGAATAAAAATCCAAACAGTTTTATTCTAATATCTATACTCAGCTGAGTTTAAGTGAAAAAAAAATCAATCCACATTAGTAATTTATAGGCCAACAAACAGAGCAAAGGAGGGAAAAGATACAGCTTTTTAGAAGTATTCATGGTTTTGGCCAACAATAAATAGTTGTTTTAAAGGTACGTAGCAAAATGAATCGGTAACAGAGGATACATGCTTATACTGAGAAATTCGAACAGGCACCAGCTGTGAAGAATGAGCAGCTGTGGAAACATGGATTCTACCTCAGCTGTAGCAGTGCAGTTGTGTGGTGTGGAGACAGGTCTTCTGCTCTCACATTAATTTTAGTCTTTAAGGTTGCACTGGAGCGCAACCTGTAGGCAAGGAACAAGCAGAGCTGGTTTTAAGAACTCACCCTGCCTCGTGCCTACAAGTTACTTGGTTTATGGTGACTGATTTTACAGATGCACCAGTCTGCACCCAATGACTGCAGCACACAGTGTTGAGTTCAGAATCCCAAATACTGAAATTCAGCAGCAAAGACAACTCAGATCCCAACAGATTTCTCTGCTGCCTGAAGATACTCTCTCTTCCACAAAGGGAAAGGGAAGAGGAAGAGGAAGAGGAAGGGGAAGGGAAGGGAAGGGAAGGAAAGGGAAGGGAAGGGGAAAGGAAAAAAGAAAAAGAAAGAAAAAGAGAAAAAGAAAAAGAAAAAGAAAAAGAAAAAAAACAGAAAAATAAAAAGAAAAAGAAAAAGAAAAAGAAAAAGAAAAAGAAAAAGAAAAAGAAAAAGAAAAAGAAAAAGAAAAAGAAAAAGAAAAAGAAAAAGAAAAAGAAAAAGAAAAAGAAAAAAAAAGGAAGAGATAAAAGCTGTATGGTCAGAGCCAGTACAGACAGTTCTTGAGTGCAGGAGTGCTGCTAAAACGGATGCCAAATTGTCCACAGACAGTTCGCCTCTGCATCATTACTAATGATTTAAACCCTTGGCAAGCTCTCAGGGGCACTGCCAGTGGGAAAGTTAAGGTCTGGTCAGGGAGCTTCAGGGGTGTGAAATACTGAGACTTGGAAACTAAACATGGCACTGTCATGGCAGAGCACGGTTACCAACACTGCTGTGGGATGTGGCTGTTCTGTATCTGGCATCCCATCATCAGCCTTCTTCAGAAGTACATTATTATTTCAGGTGAGGGGAACGAATCAGGATTCTGGTTCATTATTTGGGTTCTGGGTATTTTCCCTATTTAATATATAAATGCCCTCCCCACTCCCTCCAAATCTGGTTGGTTTAATACAAGAGCAAGAAGCAGATCATAATTCCAGGGTGCTTTCTTCCACACTCTGCCTTACTCTACAGAACCTTCACTCCAAGCCTGCTTAGAGCCTCCAAAACCATGTTTTTAAGGCTCACTGGCAGGTGCTCAGTTACTATTCTCACTGACCTGCAGGCTGTCATTTCTGTTATTAATTCATATTGACGTATGATACTTGCAGAAGGGCCTCCCTTTATCTCCTCTTATTTCATCTGCAGCCCTGCACTGTTTCCCTGTCACAATGGATTTGACATTTGGATTGTGCTACATATTGTTGTGTTCCCGAGAACCAGTTCGGGCACTGAGCTGAATTTCCACAAGGACCCTGTGCCCGGCATTTCCTGGCTCCTTTCTAAAGTTCCTGTTAAAAACTGCAGGCTGGCATTAGATTAGGGCAATTCTTACCAACTGATGCTTTAAATGTGGATGCTATAATTACCTCACCTCACCTATGATTACCTCAGTGGGGGAATGGCACACTGCAAAGATACCAGGAGAACTGGACTAGGAGATTGAGGCTAGCCTTTGTCTTCAGAAGTAAAGAATCACAGAATCACAGAATATCAGGGATTGGAAGGGAACTTGAAAGATCACCTAGTCTAATCCCCCTGCCAGAGCAGGAACACCTAGATCAGGTCACACAGGAATGCGTCCAGGTGGGTTTTGAATATCTCCAGAGAAGGAGACTCCACAACCTCCCTGGGCAGCCCCTGCCAGTGTTCCCTCACTCTCACCGTGAAGAAGTTTTTTCTCATATTTAAGCAGGCTGTGTATTCATTATCCGTGAATTTTATCTCCTGTGGCTCTTCTTTCCTCAATGTAGTCTCAGTCTGGGACTGCTGGGACTGCTGGTGGAGTGGGGCACTGCTCCCACTGAGTGTGGGTGGGAGAGTAGCCCTAAGCAAGGACAGGTGAAACGTTCTACTCCACATGGCTCATGCCTGGATACCTGAACTCACTAAAGAGTAAATGCCTCAAGAGCCTGGTCCAAGATGCTAGATTTGAAGTGTTTTACCAGAGGCTGTAGAAGCTTCTCCACATAGTGGGGCACCTCAGCAGCTTTAGAAATCAAGACCAGTATTGCCAGTTGCCTTTCAGGGTATAGGCAGTGCCATGGCCAGGACATCGCTGCAGCTCAGGTGTGCTGGATGTCAGGATTCAAAATTCACCACAGCAAACTCAAGTGGGTCCACAGGAGGATTTTGAACAAGGTTTTGCATGGCTTTGATATGAGTAAGTTACTCATTTCTGAGTTGCTCGGAGGTGGGATCCAGCACCAGCTGTTCCATCATGGGACCTGCCCTCCTCTCCTCCCTGCACTGGCACCTCCAGGACACATGGCTTGGAACAGACCCTGGGAAGCACTGGTGGCTGTGGAGTTTGGTAGGTGACTTCCACAGTGGTCCTCTGGAGGAATGCAAGCTTGATTATGTACGTGTACCTGCATGGAGCATTTGGAAAGGAATTTGCACCTAACTTGGGGCATTCCCGCTGGTCTTTGAATCAAAAAAGTTGTTCAACTTTTTAAAAAGATGGGTTTCAAGTTCAGCTTAAATATGCACTGTGGATTTTATCAATGCATGTTCAACACATACATATGGTTTTGTATTTGCATTTATATATATATAAATATACACATAGCCACCTATATATAACTATATAATTGTCATTCTTAATGACTGATTTCTATAGAGCAGTGAAATGGGCATCTTGTGCCTCGTATCATTATAACAAAAGTTCTTCCAGATTTGGTGGGAGGCCGGGGGGGAGAGGGAGGAGAGGAGAGGAGAGGGAAGGAAGAGAGAAACTGCGTATGAACATTTTTGTTTGGGGGGATCGGAGGCATTTAAGGGACCTTTACAAAAAAATCACATTTAAGAGACCTCTCGTTCATCTTGCGAATAGTACAACAACAGCTTGCAGGAAATGATAATTATCTCCTACTACCACTTGCTAGTACCCTATAAAATATTCTTTTAAAATATCTAATGCGTTGAGGTGTGTCAAGTAGCTTTTTCACCACATGATGTGTGATAAACAGGATATCTCTCGTAATCAGAAATCTAAAGCACGCAGAATGTAAAGATTAAAAGAGCAGTGTTTTTCTTTAAATGAATGTAATCAATGTGCTTATTAGTTTGCTGCGGCAGAAGGAGGGAGTGGGTGGGTGTTTCAGAGTTGGCACATGTCTATTTGGCAACAGTGAATAGCCTGAGTGTTTATAGAGAGAGCTCTGCGGAATCCCTAGATTCTGCAGATTTCCTTACCAATTTTGTCTCAGATAATTAAGGATTTTAAATAATAAAAGAAAAAGTTAAAGAGGAAGTACAAGCTCCAGCTGGATCAAATAAAAAATAAATAAAAAAATAAAAAAGAAGTGTTTTTTAAATTCTCAATATTGCCTTAAAACTAAAAATCAGCACTAAAGCACAATTTGGCTCTTAAAAGTAACTATGGAAAACTGGCACCTGCTTCCTCAACAGATCTACTCCCTGGATGTATCCAGAGATGTATCTTCTTAAACTAGTCATTAAAAAAAGTTTCTACAGCTGTTGGACCTGCAAGACACAACCCATAAATGGGATAGGATTGAGTTGGAGACTTTCTTGCCTGTACCTGGCCAAACTGCACCGCTGCACAAGACAGAAGTCCCCAGCCACAGGAACGGCTAAAGCTGTTGTCAGCTGTGGTGACGCACAAGCAACAACCCCAACGTCTTCACACCCCAACCTCTCCTTCAAGTCAGGCTTGATGTTACAGAAATCCTCTTTGCCTAACATTACAGATGCACGCAGGTTAGTGCAAACGCAGCCCAGTCACTCCTGGGTCATGCCTGGGAATAGCTGTGGCAGATCTCCAGCTGGGACAAAGCTTCCCTTTCCTGCCTGGGGAGCAGGACAATGTAGGCTTAGGCACAGCGAGCACATCTCCTGTGGGAGGAAATATCTCAGTGCAACAAACTGGCTGTAGCATTACTGCCTCTTTCATGCACATGAGGCTCCTGGAGAGCCAGCAGGGCTACTGCTGCTGCCGCCATCAAGGAGGTGAAGACACATATAAAGAACATAATTTGTTTTTGAGGGAGGACTGCTGCCACCCCAAAGCAGTGGTCATTCATCATACCTCTCCAGAATTCCTAATGGCAGCCGAAACAAAAGGTCTGACCTGCTGTCCTGCCCCACCTTTTCCCCTTTCTGTAGCCCAACCCAGCCTCTCATCCTAGGAACATACTAGTCTGAATTGTTCCAGTCTGTATAGCTATATAACTTCCCAAAGTAGTAACTACAGCAGAGTTATCAAATTAGCTCAATAATTATTTTTTTTAATCAGAAAGAATAATGTATCTTCTTTACTTTGAATACATATATGTTTATAATCTTGTATGGTGTATATATATATATGCATATAATACACTGATGAAATACTGCTTTATTATAAGTGGTAATGGCTGGTTGACCAGAACCTGTTTCCTACTTTTACCGTGACTAAAAGAGACCAGTATTCTTGGGCAACATATTATTTCACCCATTATGTGGAATTAAAAGTTAAGTAAAAACAGCAGCAATTCAGTATAGGGAAAAAAATACCTGGTTTTGTCCAGCCAGTGGCTAAAGGAATGAGATAAAATAGTATTCAGGGGAAAAAAAATTAAATGTGTACCTACAAAGTGTGCTTTGCCCTTTTGTTTTTAACATTTAATGTTCAAAAAGCTACACTTAGTCACTAAAACACAGAGCAACACCATGCACTGTGGGCAGTCATAATTCCCGTACCCCAGCTCTGCCAGACCCCCATTAAGGACGCTCCTTCTTTCCTGTGAAGCCAGCTCCTCCTCAGGCACCGGCCCCCTCCTACTACTCCCTAAAAAAGAAAGATTATGTGCTTTGATGCTCTCTCCAAGAGACACTTCCATACACTTGTATTAGAACCAACATCTGGCCCCAGTTTAAAGCAATCTTGGCTTTAAATGGCTTTAGGCCATTGTATTGAGGCCTCTCCCCTTTTAGACGTGTCCTATCAGCTGGGGAAAACATCAGTGGGGATCCAACAATGGACCTCCAAAAGGCATGGCAAAGCTTGCAGCTCTCTCAAGGCAGTCAGTGTGTAATGCCACACTGAAAGGGGTCGTCACAACTCCAGGGGCTTTGCCAGCTTTATTTAGGACCTCACCAAATCTTTCTGGTCACAAACCACAGAGAGTGGACAAACCTCCACCCCGTTTGCTCTCTGGTGGACTGTCAAATCTGATGAGGCCACGGCAAGTGTGTAATCCATAAACCCCACTGTGCCGTATGCACTGATGGGATTTCACAAGGAAAAAGGTCAGATCTTAAATCCTTAAAAACATAAGGGACTAATGTAAAGGGCCACGAAGTCCATAAGATTTCCACTGACTTTGGATCAGGTCCCAAGTCTATCACACAGTGAGATACTATCCTTAGCCATGACCAGAACAAATGTCTGCTGGAAGACTTGGGCTGAGGAAAGAGGCATTTGCTTGTTCTAAGCTGTGAGGTACAGTCGAAGCCCCATCCTGCATCCTTTCTGAGTATGTGTTGTCCTGCCTTGAGGTAAAACAGAACTAATTTTCTGTTCAGTGATTTTACTTTTTAGCTGGGCCTCTTCTAACGAACTAAACTCTGAAATTAACAGCAGGTTGTTCAGAAAACTTCACTCTCACAGTGGTAAGACCTGATTATCCCAAGGGATGGTGAGCAGAGAGGCCCCTGCTTACACTTATTGCTAGAACAACCAAGGTCAGGTAATGTCGTTATTTGCCTCATTGGAGGGTCAGAAGCGGGAAAGCATAGAGGGGTCACACTTGTAAGGAGGAGGGGTCAGGACAGGTGACCCAAACCTGACCAACAGGGGTATTCCATCCCATCCACATCATGCTCAGTATAAAAGCTGAGGGATCAAAGGGTCAACTCTTTTTCTTCAATGACCGACATCCAAGGGAGACCTTGTCAGTTCATCTGCCTTTGATCCCAATCCATGTGTTCCTGGCTCCAGATCTGAAATCCAGCTCCCGTCAGTCACAGAGTCCAGTCTTGGACTTTTCCCAATGCCTGCTGCTGATGTGATCGTCATCCTGGGAGCTTGGAACAGTTTTGCATGTATTGTATCTATTTCACTATTTTCTTCTTACTTTAAATTTAGTTTTAAAACTTCATGAAAGTACTTTAGTTCATTCTAAACTCATAAATCTCCTCATCCCTCCCTCTCCTTTCTTTTTGGGGGGAGGAGGGGCCATCTGTCAGTCTGGTTTTGGTAATTTCTGCTGAAACCACGACAGTCGTATCTGGATAGAACACTTTAAATCGCCTCCTTCAAAGCACTTTCCCAATTATTCAGCTTGGGCAGTGACCATTTTCTCACGAGATGATGATTGCCGCTACCGTTTCCAGGTCCATAAATAACGGCCACGCACGGCGCTGTGTAGGTGAAGCACATTAACGCTGATACCACTCTGTGATGGGGCATGCTAAGCTGCTTCTATGGGAAGGTCCCTCCCCCTCTCCTAGTTTGATTTCTCTGCTGCTATACTTGATGACTAGCAATAAAAATGGGTAAACAGAGATCCAAGGGAAATGAAACTACATCTGCGGAACGATCAGAGCCAAAATACACAAGGTGGATAATTTGCATGCCGCATGTAAAAAGTAGTTACGCAGCTTTCTTCCTACTCTTTATATCTCCACAAAACATAATAATGGATTTCTAATTATACATCTAAATAATAGGCAAGCTGCAAGAAGCTGGGAGAAAATTGGAAAGGGGGAAAGAAACTAACCAAAGGTACAGATGTAACGAGGGTAGTGACATTTCTATAAAGATGCTTTAATGGCTGTTAAGCGGCCTAATAGGAGTTTTCATCTTCAGACAATTTGCTACGCAGTGAAGTGATGTCAGACTACAAGCTGTAATCTACTACAATGACCAAAGAGGAGCTGTTTTCACGCCCATTAATATATATAATGGATTCCTAAATTGGCTTTCTACAAAAGAAACCAATCAGATTCATGCCAAATTCAGGCAGTGGGTAAAGTCTTGACTCTTGATAAACTTTATGCTAAAGCAAAGTGTTTAAAAAAAAGATTAAAAAAAAAAAAAGATTACCATTCGTAAATGGTAAGCTCCTTAAGGTAAAAACTAATTCCTGGTGCATTATGAAATGCAGCCAGTGTGCCCTTTTTATTGGCAAATGGCTTAATTTTATAGAATCACAGGATGGTTAGAGTTGGAAGTGACCTTAAAGATCATGGAATTCCAACCCCCTGCCATGGGCAGGGACACCTCCCACTAGAGCAGGTTGCTCAAAGCCCTATCCAGCCTGGCCTTGAACACCGCCAGGGATGGGCCATCCACAACTTCTCTGCACAACCAGTTCCAGTGTCTCGCCACATTCACATTAAAAAATGTATTCCTAATATCTAGTCTCAATCTACCCTCTTTCAGTTTGAAGCCATTACCTCTCCTCCTGTCATGACATGCCCTTGTAAAAAGTCCCTCTCCAGCTTTCCTGTAGGCCCCCTTCAGGTGCTGAAATGTCAACCGGCCACTTTGCTGCAGGGCAAGGCACCTCCTTTGCCTGTTAAAACTGTAAGAGCACCATCAACCAGTTCCTCCTTCCCCCAGTGAAGCCCTTCCCCACCTCTATCCTGCTTTACCTGCCCAGCTGCCTGCCTCCTACTCATCTGCTGGCAGGGGTGTTGGTGGGGGCGATGCGGGACCCCATCCCTCAGTAACGAAGGGTGACATCCCAAATGGCCGCAGCACTCAACACCATCTCGGCATCAGTTGGTGCCACAGCTTCCACACTGAGCAGCAATTGACTGCCTCAGCTGGCTCCTCTCCAATGATAGGACAAGGGGCAATGGGTGCAAGCTGCAACATAGGAGGTTCCACTTATTTATGATAAAAAACTTCTTCACAGTGGGGGTGACTGAACAGTGGAAGGGGCTGCCCAGGGAGGCTGTGGAGTCTCCTTCTCTGGAGACATTCAAAACTCACCTGGATGCGTTCCTGAGTGATCTGATCTAGGTGTTCCTGCTCCAGCAGGGGGATTGGACTAGATAATCTTTCAAGGTCCCTTCCAATCCCTGATACTCTGTGATTCTGTGACCTCCCTAGCCTCCAGTGGCTGGCAGGGCTGGCTCGGTGCTCTAGCAAGTCCTGCTGCCCTTGACTCTCTGCTGCTGCTCTCAGCTCTTCTGCCTCCTGCTTAGTTGGGGTTTTTTTTGTGCCTTGGGAAATCCTTATGGGGAAGCCGTTTTGCACGTTGCTGGTCTTGATGAGGCGTCTTACCAGTCTTCCAGAGGGTAATGCATATGCTTTACACGCTCAGCCCATCAATATCAGCTCCATCAGCATACCTGATGCAATCAGCTATCCCCAATGAGTTAAGGCAGAGATTACCCTGTAATCTTGCCGTTATAGAAACAAAGAAGCAAATGTTTTTCTAATGAAATTTTCTAAATATCGTTTTCCTCTCTCATTTTGCCTTAGTCAAATAAAATCATTACGTGTTCTTTGCAACTTGAGTACAAATGAGTCCTTCAGCCTCGGAAGCATGCACTTGGAGGAGGAGATAATCTGCCAGTTTGCTTAACCTCTGAAATTAAACGGAGTCCAGAAGTTGTGTTGCAGGCCAGGGGAGGTGGGGCACAGGGGGGGACAGGCCGGGAGGAAGGGATTTAGAATAGCTTTAAAAGTGACTTTTTCACAGGGAAAAAAAACTCTATGAGGGAAGGTGAGTGCCAAACCTGTATGTCTCATCAGTCCTCCTACCAGGAGCAATAGCTCCCAGAGAGCTGTTTCAGGTGAAAGATACAGGAGGGACCCTGCTCAAAAAACATCCAAGTAACGTCAGCACTCATACCAACGTCTCACTAAAGAACAAGTTTTTAATTCCTAGGAATTTATCTGCAGCTGAGTGAGGAGAACAACAGAATTCCTCTCTACCTTGCAAGTGACATAATCCACAGCTGAACTTCTAAATAACAGATCCTAGATGCCTATCACTCCTGTATGAGCAGGGACAGCCCTTGCATTAGCAACGCTGGGGTCCATCCCCACCAGAATTTGACAGATTCAGTGAGATCCTTCTGAGTCTCACTTCCCCCTTGCAGTAAACACAGACAGCAGATGTGCCAGCAGCCAAGCCTGGCACTGCAACGCACCACCACAGCAGCTGCTGCTGGGGTCTCCTTAGCTGTCCCCAAAGGTGCTTACTGAGGCGGGGTTGTCCAACTCAGGCTGAGTGGGAAAGGTGGCAGGCAGCAGCAGAAAGCTGGAAGATGCCAAGAAACAGTCTGCCCTGTGATATTTTTTTGTATGTGAGGATATTGTGCAACTTGTGTCCTTGAGTTCTCCTTTCGGGGACGAAGTGGAGTGCAGATGTTTTGTCTCCCGCAGTACGTTAAGCACACAGGCCCCAGCTTTCCCAGGTGCTGGCATTCCTGCACGAGAGCCCACCGTGGGGATTTTGCTGGCTGACCTCACATGCTTGCAGAGACAGGGACGTGGTGCTCAGCTCAAGCGTGAGAAGCTCAGTCTATCATACAAAAGCCACAAGGTCCTTTACAAAGCAATGCCTTCCTCTTCCACTGTAACAATACTCTTACTGGTTTATTGTTGACATTGGTGTCTCTACCACTCTCGCTTCACACAGTATTTTCCTCTAAAACCTCTGCTACGTTATGTGAACATAAGTTGAAACAAAAGAAAAATCCAACTGGTATCTCCACCAGCTGAAAACCATTCCAGCTGCCACAGCCTTGATGCAATCCAACACTCAAGGTATAAGGTCGGTAAGGTCAAAGTTTTAGAGGCGCCACCAACCCAAGTCCTGCAGGGCCACTCTGAGACATGAAATAGGGACCGTACCAAGACATGCTGGAGTTTTTTCAATTGTATCTGCCCTGGTACAATCGTCTTTATCTTGGCATCATAGTGGAAACTAGGAGAGAAGTGGCAGGTGGGATTGGAAATGCCCACCAGAAAGACTTTGATATTCAGTAACTTAATACTGAGAACCACTAGTGAAGGTGACTGTCGACATAGTGGTTGAGGGTAGATGCTAAGCAATATGAGGTCTAAAACCATTACTGCCCATTTTCTGCATATTTTGTTACTCTCCCATGTGGTTCTGCTTACGTGGGCAGGTACACAGGCAGTGATTTGTGTTTACAGGTGGTTGCAGAACTTTTAGTAAGCTACTAATTCTTTACTGTGATAGTGGTGAGGCACTGGAACCGGTTGCCCCAGGGAAGTTGTGGATGCTCCATCCCTGGAGGTGTCCAAGGCTGGGTTGGATAAGGGTTTGAGCAACCTGCTCTAGTGGGAGGTGTCCCTGCCCATGGCAGGGGAGTTGGAACTGGATGATCTTTAAGGTCCCTTCCAACCCAAACCATTCTGTGATTCTATGATTCTACTACAACCAACGTCCACTGAGCCCTAACAGAGCACAAGTACATTGGCTTCTGATTCCAGTCCATGAATTCTTATCTGTATAAAATATCACAGAATATTGTGAATATTAATTTCTATATGTACAATGATTTTATTAAACTGTACAGATAAAATGCAACTTCTATAATAAGAGATGCGACTCCTCTCAACCAAAACCATTTTCTGGCATTTAATCTAAATAACTGTATTTACTAGGCAGCAGGAGATCACTAAGGGTTTAGGTTGGGCATCAGGCAGAAAGTCCTTAGTGTGAGGGTGGTGAGACGCTGGAACAGGTTGCCCAAGGAACTTGTGGGTGCCCCATCCCTGTAAGTGTTCAAGGCCCAACTGGATGGGGCTTTAAGCAAAGCGGTCTGGTGAAAGACAGGGGCAGAGGGGTTGGACTAGATGATGGTTGAAGGTCCCTTCCAACATAAACCATGCTCTGACTCTGCAATTTTAACTTTATGATGACTGGCACAATGTTACTGTATCAGTTCCAAGCCTCACACATCAACTGGCATTTCTTAGCATAATATTATAACATCAATTGGAAGGATCTACTGATAGATTGAAATTAGGTTGCTGAAAACTACCATTAACTGACATTTATTGTCTCACTAAAATTTGTCTCTCGTGAGGAACAAAAAACCCCAGAAAGATAGGATGAGTCTTCCCTTTTGAAGCCCTATACATTTATTTTCATATTAATCTGTTGTTATAAAAATCACTGTTGATCGGGAAGATTCACCCTTTCTTTCTCAAGCGTCTGCACCTCGCACTGGAACTAGCTGGTTTGATTCGATTGCCGACTGCTCCATCTTGTGGTAACGCGGCAGTATTAATACACAGCAGAGACACCCTTAGTTACACCTCCCGACTGCCTGACTGCTTTCCTCGCTAAAGGAACGTGACAGCTACCAGAAATCGACAGATCAATGGTATTTTCCATTTGCCCTAGAGACAATTTTGGTATCTTAACTCAAAGCAAAAAGTCAACGTGTCAGAGTGGGGAAAAAAACCCGAAAGTCTGAATCCCAACAAGAGTCAAGCGTCCTGAATGACACCCATACGCTGACCAGAAAGCACAGAAGGCTTCTATCTTTTTGCCTGCCTTCAGAAAGCGTTTTAGCGTTTAATGCATAGGCACCTGTCCCATTCAGGACACTTCTTTGAAATCTTGTTGGCAAGGCAAGTCAATCCACATGGCAAATGGTTCAGAACTGAGACCTGGGAAGCCTGGCTCGGGCACAGTAGGTAGGTGTTCAGGACTGCTGCTTTCTATAACCTCAGAAATGCAAAGGAAGGGGAAGTTAGATCAGATTGTCTGGACTGATAAACTGATTCTACTACTACTGTGCTGCAACCACAAACCAAAATTAACAACCCCAATGAAATTTGCTTATTTGTTTGTTTATTTGCTCCTCAGCACTGGTGAGGCCACACCTTGAGTACTGTGATCAGTTCTGGGCACCTCAGCACAAGAGAGACATCAAGGTGCTGGAGCAAGTGCAGAGGAGGGCAACGAAACTGGTAAAAGGCCTGGAGCATAAATCTTATGAGGAGCGATTGAGGGAGCTGGGACTGTTTAGTTTAAGGAAGAGGAGGCTGAGGGGAGATGTCATCACTCTCTACAACTGCTTGAAAGGACATTGTAGAGAGGTTGGTGCCTCCTCTCAGGGGTAATTAGCAATAGAACAAGAGGGAAGGGCTGCAAGCTGCAGCAGGGTAGGGTTAGGCTGGACATTAGGAGAATAATCTTCACAGAAAGAGTGGTCAGACACTGGAATGGGCTGCCCAGGGAGGTGGTGGAGTCACCATCCCTGACTGTGTTTAAGAGTAGATTGGATGTGGTTTGGGGGGGATACGGTGTAGGGGGGAACTTTGCAGAGTAGGGCTGATGGTTGGACTTGATGATCCCAAGGGTCTCTTCCAACCTGATGATTCTATGATTCTATTTGTTTTGCCCATAAGATATTTCAGTTCTGATGAATCTATATAAACAAATGACAAAAAAAAAAAAAGTTTGTCTCACCATTTGATCAGCTTTAACACTACAGAAATAGTCCTTCTTAATAGAATTGTTTCATCACCTAATTCCTAAACGCTGTCATGTATTGCAGATGATTGAGAAGAACTTCACGGAAGTGAGAAATTGCAGAAAACGTATACATTTTATTTATTTTCAAAAAGCTTCTCTCTTTTGGCTCAGTTTCAGTATTAGCTGGAAGCCTGAGCAAGCAGGTATAAAGCAAGAGGCCTGGTCACACAGCATTAACTAGTATTTCTAGGGACTTCCCTAAAAAGTTGTGTTAAACTCTAAAACTTTACCCTATCAAAATTTTTGATGGGTCTAAACACCAAGGGCTCATCTTTTTTAGAAGGTAAAATAATAAGAAAACGTTTAAGACACAACAGAAGTCTTTGTATGTTTTAAGTACTGATACGCTGTTGCGCTCTTAAAGCTTTACTGCCTAATAATGAGGTAGGAAAATAAATACGGTCGAATGGGAGGTGATTCTACCCCTTTGCTCTGCGCTCGTGAGACCCCACCTGGAGTAGAATCATAGAATCATTTAGGTTGGAAGAGACCCTTGGGCTCATCAAGTCCAACCATCAGACCTACTCTGCAAAGTTCTCCCCTACACCAGATCCCTCAACACTACATCCAATCTACTCCTAAACATAGTCAGGGATGGTGACTCCACCACTTCCCTGGGCAGCCCATTCCACTGACTGACGTCCAGCTCTGGAGTCCTCAGCACGGGAAGGACATGGACCTGTTAGAATGGGTCCAGCAGAGGGCCACGAAGAAGATCAGAGGGATGGAGCACCTCTCCTGTGAACACAGGCTGAGGGAGTTGGGGTTGTTCAGCCTGGAGAAAAGGTGGCTCCAGGGAGACCTTAGAGCAGCCTTCCAGTACTTGAAGGGGGCCTACAAGAGAGCTGCAGAGGGACTCTGTCAGGAAGTGTGGTAACAGGACAAGGCGAAAAAACTTTAAATTGGAAGAGGGGAGATTTAGATTAGATACCAGAAAGAAATTCTTTCCTGTGAGGGTGGTGAGGCACTGGAACAGGTTGCCCAGGGAAGTTGTGGATGCCCCATCCCTGGAAGTGTTCAAGACCAGGCTGGATGGGGCTTTGAGCAACCTGCTCTAGTGGGAGGTGTCCCTGCCCATGGCAGGGGGGTTGGAACTCGTGATCTTTAAGGTCCCTTCCAACTCTAACCATTCATTCTAACCAGTGTACCTCGCTACAACCTCCTTTCAGGTAGCTGTAGCGTCACATATAGTGAGATAAATCACTGTAGCAATGAGGAATCCTGCCCAAGTTTACCGAGTATTCTCATGAAACAAGAGCTAAAAGAGCACAGAGTGCCTTTGGAGAGGAAGGAATCAGAAACTCATCAGTCAAGGACACATACTCAATTTCTGACCTCTGTTTTACTCAGTTCAAGAATCTATTTACTTGCTGCCCCCTCTTGAATGGTGCTCAGGAAAATAATGGCCCATACAGTCATTCAGTTGTTTATCACCCGTGGGAACCTGCTTTTGCTGCCTCTGAGGTGCAATATTTTTTGTATAATCTACAGCAAACAAGAAGCAGGGCAGGTACCCTAGCACTTAGAAAATTTGGCTGAGGAAAAAGAATTCCAATTACTGAAGTCTTTTAAATTAAAACAAAGTTGGAAGGTGCCCTCTTATTTATACTACTGAGTTTAATGATTATTATTTTTTCTGCCAACTTCTGTTGAGACTAATTTTATACTCTTTTTGCACTAGCCCAGTTCCCATGGGAATGCTGAAGGATACGCTCTTCCTTGGAAGCTCTCAGTGTTTGACCTCTGTCCCAGGAAGAAAGTTGGCAGTAAACCAAAACCTTGGGCTTTTGGGTGAGTGCTGTAACCACTAATCTATTTTGGAAAGCTACAATTATAGACAGGAGGTGGGCAGCCACTGTCATCACCTCCTGCTTCTGATTTTAAAAAAGAAAAGTTATGACTGTATTTGGCAAAGAGTCCAATGCTATCTTTGTGCATTAGCCATATTCGGAACACGCCTCCTTGTTAAGGCCCCTTGAGATTTAAGGGGTGGAGAAGAATATTCTAAAAGATTAACTTCAGCCTAATCCCTCCAGCTCTTTCTGCATTTGGGAGAAGAAGAGAAAAACTGACTCCTCCAGAGAGTGATTCAGAACACCTAAATTTAGGTACCTGCTCTGAATCACGCCCTACTTAACCTAGGGAGGCATCCTGGAGACAACCGATTCCACAAAGGTTATCCTCTGTGACTGTTCCTCCTTCAACGTCCCCTCATTGTCAGTGCCGTTCTCACTAGCTTCTCAACTCCACCATAGCTTAGGTGGGAAGTTGTCACTTGTCCTTCGACACCTGCGAGGCAGAAAGGGAAACACATCAAAGTTGTCCAAATATCTGGTTAGGAGCTGCCGAATTCCAGAATTCAGATAGTTGTGACACTAAACAAATAGATTTTTAGAAGTTATCATCTACCAATAGTTTCATAAATCGCTACTGACTTCAGGGAAACTAAGATGCAAAGCTGGCACTAAAGCTACTATTTTAGATGCTAAATCTAAATCTGATTTAGGCAAATCACACCATAGTTTTTCACCATTCTAAATGATTTTAAAGGATGTTGCTTGTTGCCTTTCAAACAGAGAAAACAGAGTAGCTGTAATGTAAAAAAAAAGTCTTTATTGCTAAATATTTTTATGCAACAGTTTTAATCACAAATCAGGACGTTTGGAAATTCTGGTAGCATTTTTCATTCTTTAAATACTCAAACTTATCGCTTTTTCCAGGTGAATTTCCGTCTGGCTCCCTCTTGACCAGGCTTTTTTCGTTCCTTCACACGTGGGTCAACCGTTAGCAGTCCAGCTACAAAACACGGGAAAGCACCCATTGGTTTACTGTTAGTAGTTGACATTAGAGATACACTTTGTGTGGAGGATTTGAGGCAGTCAATAACTTTGCACATGAATCATAACAACTAGAAGGACAAGGGGTTTTATCCATTAAGGCTTTTAAGGGTATTTATTAATTTGTAAGTGACACACACTACTGAAATTCTAAGACTTTCTTCCTGCACCCCAATGGATCACCAGGGTTCACACATCCCAAATCTGGAGACCACGACTTGAAAGTACACTTAGTGTTTCCAGAATGTACTTTGGGAATGTCCAAGACATGCTGAGAATTATGCATATCACATTACCAACTCATTACAATGTCAATTTAAGGGATATTCCTAACAAGTCATACCTGTCAGTACTGAAAAGCTACAATCAAAGAAATTTCAAAAAATACTAGTATGGTAACAGCTTTATTTCCATGGATGGCAATAGAGTGAAAAACATCATAGCTGCTCTGCTGGCATATGCATGTATTCTCCCTACTAGTCTGGGAAGAGCACAGTTAAAAGCTCACTGTTCCATAATACTGTATTTGCTGAAACAGTATGGTATCTAATCACTGAGAAGCATCGAATACTACAGTTACCCAAATAAGTTCTCTCTTACCCAAGGTAAGTTGTAAACTCCAAATAAAGCATGAGAGGAAAGAAGCTCCTTCAGCCTGGCTATTTGCATGTAATGTTTATGCTCATTACTATCCTTTCAAAGCAAACCCTCTAAGTGTTTACATTCAAGTACAAAACTTTAAACATGAACGAGATGCAACTAACCAAGTAAAACAAAATACAATCTCAGTCCCTTACAGCTCACTAGGGTCTGATCTTGATTTATTTGTTAGTGAATGCGTATCCATGTTTTGTGATTCTATACTGAGGCAATATAAGCTGGTTAATAGACCTAAGAGAGGTCATGAACAGATGGAAAAATGCTCAACAATTCATCCAAAGCACACACAAAGGATGCTAGGAAACAAGTGCAAGGGAAAATGATTCATAAATAAATGCATATCCCTTTCATACAATACACAAGGTTTCACTAGGATTATTCACTCAAATTTGCATCATCTGATCCTTAACGATCCTTGCATTAATTCCATTAATTACCAGAAATACATAAAAGAAACACCGAAATAATTTAAATTCGTACCTTGCCTCATGTATTCCACTTCCTTTTCTGTCACAAAACTCCTTAAGGCTTTTGCAAAGGCTAAACGTATTGCTCCAGCCTGGGCAGATCTTCCTCCACCAGAGACCGTGCAAACCGTATCATGTTTTCCAACTCTGTCAAGGAACTGGAAAGGGAACAGCAACTGTTCTCTAAAAATAAAATAAAAAGATAATAATAAAAATGAAATATACACATGTATATAAAGTTACATGCTGTGTACATGTCTTGACATCGTATATACTAAAACATAGTTAACTTTCAGGCAGAGATCCAGAAAGGCGTTCACATTTCTAATTTCCTACTGCTATCAACAGGAAATCAGCAGCTAGGAGCATATTCAAACTGCCAAAGGTAAGTAGCTTAAGTTCAGTTTTGCAATTACTTTTGTTTTACTGATTATCTGTGGATGCCAAAATGTCAGCTCCGGATACGCAACCTGAACAATCACTCTGCTCTTGAGATCAGAAACCACAATGTAATATAAAAGTCACTTAAGGGACAGAAACCTTTTCAGCCATCTGAGAAGTCTTCTCTATATCAGACTATCAGACTGCATACCCTCCAAAGTCTGAGGCTTTACATGAAGTATCTCACCTTGTTTGCTTCCACTATGTTACCTGTATGCCAGAGTAGTCACACAGGTGTACAATGCGCAGATCTCTCAAGAAACATTTAAAGACACTATTTCTTATTTATTTATTTTTAAAATAAACCACTAAGGGGTTCTAAGGGGACCAAAATTTCAACTATCCAAATAGTCTGTGCTCTCAAGTTTTGCATCTCTTCAGAAAGGGAGAGACAAGAAATACAGAGTGTGGCTTAACTAGCAGTTCTTATACTACTGACTCCTGAGAACCAGGAGGAAAAGCCAGACCAGTATTCATAAAACAGATAGCTGTACAGAAACAAGAAAGTAGCATCAACAGCACCAAAATAGAATTGTATAATGTGACTTTTGCTGGAATAATAGAAGTACAGTAAGAATACAGCATTTCATAATGTTCTCACCTGTCCTGCAGCACTGGGAAGTAATGTAGAATGTCTATTCCATTCACTGTAACTTTTCCAGTCCCATTGTCATAAACTACTGCAGTAGCTCTGGCAGTTTTTCTTGTGCCTTAAAGGAATTAAAACCAATCTGTTATGNAATTAAAACCAATCTGTTATGAGGCTTCAGTCTGCTACACAACTTCAAGTCTACAAGAACTTAAGCAAATCTGAACATTTTCACACTGTACCAGCTGTTTCTCTTTGGAGGCTGAGGTAACCGAAAAGAAAGAAATTAAGAGAAGGAAATAAATGCAAACAACAAGCAACTT
>VZTM01018172.1:0-31336 GCA_013400555.1 Jacana jacana
TTCTCCAGGCTGAACCCCACAACTCCTTCTCTTATTTAACAGTCCTAAACTTTGGAGCTGCAGTTTGTGACAGCCATGAGGGCAGGCTGTAAAACCCCGTGGTGAGGACTCCAGCCAGGGGCAGCAGCAGCAGCACCGTCAGCGAGGGGCGAGACAGGCAGCCCAACGGGAAGCTCACTTTCAGCACTAGCTTTTATTTTCTCCAATGGTACCTGAAGCCATGAGGATCCTGGCTCATCTGCTTCCCAGCCAGGTTCCCCAGAAATGACTCATCTCATTTGCCTTCCCAATACCTCAGCTGCTCCTCCTCCCCATAGACATGGCCAGAAAGTTCAGAGTATCCTTTTTTCAGCCGTAACACACACCTCCATGGAGCTCAATCAAGACTCTCTCTCATCACCCACTGGTTTATCTTCAACCAAACCATTAAGAACCACTTCTTCCCTTCCCATTTTCAGTTTTCCCAGTCTCAATGGCAACTTAGAGTAAACGAGTGGTAATTAATGGGGTTCACAAGGTAACAGCTTTTCTCCATAAAGAGACAGAGCTGCCTGACTACGCTCCTAAGGTGAGAAGCAGGGAACCCCAAACCAGTGCACAACTGGTGTTCCTTTTCCCCATCACCCCGGTGGAAGGAGCACTTCTCACCCAGCCCTCAGGCTGTCACCATCCTAAAGGAAGGAATCACAGAATCCTAGAACTATTCAGGTTGGAAGAGACCCGTGGGATCATCCAGTCCAACCATCAGCCCCAGTCTACAAAGTTCTCCCCTACACCAGATCCCCCAACACCACATCTCATCCACTCTGAAACACAGTCAGGGATGGGGACTCCACCACCTCCCTGGGCAGCCCAGTCCAGGCTCTGACCACTCTTGCTGGGAAGAATTCTTGCCTCGTGGCCAGCCTAACCCTACCCTGCTGCAGCTTGCAGCCATTCCCTCTCCTTCTATCGCTCATTGCCCGTGAGAAGAGACCAGCACCAACCTCTCCACAATGTCCTTTCAAGCAGGTGTAGAGGGTGATGAGGTCTCCCCTCAGCCTCCTCTTCCTCCAACTAAACAGTCCCAGCTCTCTCACTGGCTCCTCATAAGATTTCTTCTCCAGGCCCTTCCCCAACTCCGTGTCCCTCCTCTGCACTCGCTCCAGCCCCTCCAGATCTCTCTTGTGCTGAGGTACCCAGAACTGGACACCAGACTCAAGGGGTGGCCTCACCAGTGCTGAGCACAGGGGGACAATCACCTCCCTACTGCTGCTGGTCACACTATTTCTGATACAAGCCAGGATGCCCTTGGCCTTCTTGGCCACCTGGGCACACTGCTGGCTCGTGTTCCGCCCCTTGTCACCCAGCACCCCCAGGTCCTTTTCTGCCAGGCAGCTCCAGCCCACACACCTACCAGCCTCCTTACCTACCAAGGAGGTAGTTCCTTGGGTTTAAGGGAACGAGTCCCAAGCTCTGCCTGCACTCACTGCAACCCTTTGAGGGAACGCCGGTTGCCAAGAGTTTTGGCCAAAGGCGAGGTGCCAGCCCCACAGCCCACATGTCACTCCAGCTCAGGCCCCGTGTTCCCTTGCACACATCTGCTAAGCCCAGCCATGGTGGTTTGAGAAAATGCTGAAGCACAGCAGGACTGCATCAAATCAATGGGCATTTATTTGCTTTAAGACAAGGAGCAGTGATTGATCCCCACCAGCTCTGCCCCAAACCAGTGCAAAACTGGTGTTCCTTTTCCCCATCACCCCATTACAGAGTGTGGTGACTCTGATTCTCCCACAAGGAGCAGACAGGCCGATGGAATCTGCTTTGCACAGCAGCCAGAATCCACACAGGAGCTGACACCGGTCCCTGCAGCCTCTCCTTCTGCTCTCACCACTTTTCCAGGGAGTGTCCCATGCCCCCCAGAAAGGAGGGGTCCCTCTCCATGGGCTTCCCTGGCACAGACCCTGGCCCCAAAACAGTTTTCAGCTTTCTGAACCAGATGAGAGCTGCCACCACGACGGCTCCGAAGCCGAGCTGTGCCGAGGGGGTGCTGTGGCTTCACTTCAAGCTCCCGAGCTCGAAAATACCCTCCAAACTCCGCACAGGGCTGATAGGTGTCCGTCAGCGCCTTCCACTCCTCCTCCAGGCAGAACACAAAGGTCATTTCTCACAGGATGGAGAGGAACAGCACTCCCTCCCTGGTTACAGGAGTGAACCACCATCCTCCGGATTGGCACCCAGCACAGCAAGCGCAGAGGCTCTTGGCACTCCCTCCCAAACAAAACCATCCCTACAAGCCCAACATACGCTCAAACAGATTTTAAGTTTCATATTTTATCAGAAATCATAATTAATACTTACGTGTTTGTTTCTATACTGAGAAAATTGAGAGAGGCCAAAAACTGTTGCTATGGCACCTCCTCCAATGAGAGCAGTTCCTTTCACTGCCTTCTGAAATGCCATTTTTTACTGTAAGAAAAGAAGATAAAAATTAATAGGCAGTTTTACCATGTTAGAATCTCGGCTGCACAGAATAGACCATTTGTAGAGACTAAAGACAATGTTGTGACAAGCTGAAACTTAGGGTAGCAATGTATTAATTAGCAATTTCATTGCAATATTAATAATTTTTAAACAAAGTCTAGAGAGAGGCGAGCCAGAGCGCTCCGACACTGGCTGTGAAAGCTGAACGACAAAAGAGGACTTAGCTATAAAATCAGATGTACACACATGCACCCAGTTAAACTCGTGTATGTGACAAGTGCCTGCAATGCCCTGGCAAAAGCAGGAGCCATGGGCCAGATGGCCACCAGCTCGTTATCACAACAGAGCAGCTGATCCACATGACAAGATCACCTTTGGCTGCCCTCCCGTCCCATCCAGCTATTTCCACACATTTGCCCAACAGCCCTCCGTCCAGCTTCCCAGACAGGAATTCCCATCCCTGTATTCACTGGACACCAGCAAAGCTCTTCCTACCCAGGACTGGGGGAGAAGCTGGTCCTTCAGGAGCTGGTCCTTCAGCCCGAAGCAGCAGCAGAGACAGGGGACAAGATGAAGGGGCTTGAAATCAGGGCAGAACTTTTGTCACCCAGCTCCAGAGGGTTTAAAACTAGCCCTATGTGGGTCAGGCAAATTCTTGAAAGACCCAGTGTTTGGACACTGAATGAGAAGTGTGCATGGAACTGACCTGAATCTTAAGCAGGCAGCACCGAGCCCATGCTCCCAGCCAGCTCATGTGGCCTTGGGAACAACATTCAATGGGTCTGAGGGGCTCACATCACCGCCCCAAGCCCCCAGCTATGAAGGCACCACTATGCAAGCCCCAGAGCCACCCAAGAGCCTCCATGCAGGAGATTTAGCAGCCTTCTGCTTCAAGCAGAAGCTGGCACTGTGCACAGCCCTGAGCAATCACCGGACACCAGTAGACTCGCAACGCAGTGGGAGGGCCCCAGGCCAGGGGCAGGGAGGGGTGGCGAGTCCCATCGCCTTTGCCTTGGTCCCTGGTCCCATGGGCTGCCCTGCTCTGACACAGCTTCCTAGCCATCCCTCCATGGCTGCTGCCCACCTCACACCAAACACACCATGAACCATTATTTCCAGCAGAGTACAGCTCCTCAGCAAGATTTGCAGCCAACTACTTACAGCCAAAGGGCTCTTCCTTCAGTCCTACAAACACAACTAAGCCCGAAACACTCTACTGCACCTCTACACACACTTCATCTTTTCTCTCCTACCAGTTCTTCCAGCTAGCACAGTGGTTCTTTTTGCCGAAGAGCACACCAAACCCGACTAAGGGACAAGCCAAACAAGCTGACTTGGTTTTCAGCGATGGCCCGGGGCTTAAGGCTGCTCCCCGTGCAGCACGCTCGGTGTGCACGCAGAGCCGCTGTGCACAAGCGCTGCCTGCCCTGTGCAAGGGGGTCCTGTACAGAAGGGCTGAGACCTGCCGCTGCCCCCAAGTGTTTCTGCAGAGCAGCATGTGCGCTTCTGGAGACCCCACCACATGGTACCTATGGGGTACCATCTACTTCACACTTTGGTCTCAAAAAAGACCACCTTCATCCTTCCTTCATCCCATGACAGGGAAGAGTAAAAGGTAAAGGCAGCAGCTGAAAAACCCCACGGCAAGGGCAGTTTCTTGAAGGGAAGTTGCCGTGGATGTTTGGCACTGCGCTGTGGCTGCCTCCCCTGGCTCCAGCTCCCAGGGGAACAAGGTTCTCCATCAGGCTCCTGGCTGGTCCCCTGCCCCGTGGGATTGCAGGTGGGCTACCATGGCAAGAGGAACATGAGTGCCCAAGGAAGAGGGCTGACTGTGGAGAGGACACACCACAGCACTCCCACAGCAGCCCAGCACAGTCAGCTCCAGGGACAGGCACGCACACCAGGACATGGGCCTGTCACATGCCTGTCACCCCTCTCCTGTCTGCTGTGACAAGCCTCACAGGACAGGACTCGTGCCATCCAGGAAACGTCCCGAGCAGAGTGCCTCACAACCAGGCCCTCCCCTGCAGGCTTCTCAGCACTCCCCCAAATTAAAAAGCAAAGATCAACCATCAGCTAAACCCCAGCACCCCGAATCTGTAAACCCAGACGTCGTGATGTCGCTTCTACACACCTTCAAGAGCCAAGATCCTGGAGCTCATAACACCCTAGGAAATCCATTCAAATTTCCCCCTGCAGCTGGAAAACCTGCACCACCATCCCTGCAGCCATCGCCTCCTGCAGAAGACAAGCACTAAGACAGTCAACATCAGGGCACGTACCGTCTGCAGCCCCACGAAGCATATGGCGAACACGTACACACCATCCAAGCACTCTGTGTACTACACACTCCCACCAGAAGGTTCCTTCAAGGCACCAGAATAGCAGCTCCTCTCCCGGGCTGCAAACCGGTGGCACCCTGGAAGCAGTCTCACACACCTTACGCATCGGCGAAGGACTCGCTTCAAGTAAGAGGATAAACCCTGTGCGAGTGCCGGGGCTGGGAACACAATATGCTCCAGAATCCACGGGAGTTCAAAACGAACAAACTAGCATCTTCCAAGAAGCTGGCTTACACATCAAGAGAAGAAAGGGAAGCGCAGCCTTACTTTGTCACCAGCGCCAGTAAGGCACAGCGATGGCTGAAGCACAGGCCCCTACCTACCCCTGTTCAAGCAAACTCCTCACAAGTTCCTCAAGGGCCTCCAGGAAAGCTGGGGAGGGACTCTGGATGAGGGAGGGGAGCCATAGGACGAGGGGGAAGGATTTGGCACTGACAGAGGGGAGATGGAGCTGAGCTGTGGGGAAGAAGTTCTTTGGTGTGAGGGTGGTGAGAGCCTGGCCCAGGTTGCCCCGAGAAGCTGTGGCTGCCCCATCCCTGGAGGGGTTCAAGGCCAGGTTGGAGGGGGCTTGGAGCCACCTGGGCTGGTGGGAGGTGTCCCTGCCCAGGGCAGGGGGTGGCACCGGGGGGGCTTTAAGTTCCCTTCCAACCCAAATCATTCTACAGTTCTATGATACAATCCTCCTTCAAGGTTACTGCCTTGGCCGCTGGTGAAGCAGCTCCTGTTCCGCTGTGGTTTCCAGCCCAGGTCCCTCCCTCTGCCCCTTTCATTCTTCAGGACAAGGTACAACACACAGACCCTGCCAGGCTCAGTGCCCGCTGTACAGGGGGGATTTCAGCCTCAGCCATGGGTAAAGCGCTACCCTCTGTCTGCCCGGCAGCGGGTACGTGTGCCATTAGCCCTCCTCGGAGCTGACAGCCAGATTACATGCAATTCTCCAGGGAAAGGAGCACTCCCAGGGGACCAGCTGCTCAAATTGCCAGGTAAATCTTGCTCACCATCGGTAAAAGGAGCTTATTCAGGGAGAGAAAGGAAAATACGGCTTAACATAAGCTACTCCAACGCCGAGCCAGACAGGCATTCAAACCTACAGACAGTGATTTACACCAGGAACATCTCAATTTCAGCCCAGGCACCCGCCAGCCCACGCTGGGGAGGGACGAGCAGATGTATCTGGCTGAGGCGGCGTGGAGCTGGGGTCATCAGCGGGTACCACAGGCTGGCAGAGCCCCGGACAAACCGCCAGCAGGGACAGGAGAGATCCCTTCCAAAAGGAGGGGCAGGGCATGTGGGACACAGCCCGCAGCCAGGTCTGCCCTGGGCAGGAGGGGACCCCAGCACACACACAACCCAGGAGAAATGACAGGGTCTCTGAACATCTACAGTCATGAAACCGTTCTGCTGGGTTTTCTCCTCAAGTTCTGCCCCCGAAAGGGCTGCTAAAGGCTGCTGCCAGCACCAAGCAGAATCACAGAATCTCAGGGATGGGAAGGGACCCTGAAAGCTCCTCCAGTCCAACCTCCCTGACGGAGCAGGAACACCCAGAGCAGGTCACACAGGAACGCCTCCAGGCGGGGTTGGGATGTCTCCAGAGAAGGAGACTCCACCACCTCCCTGGGCAGCCCCTGCCAGGGTTCCCTCACCCTCACCATGAAGAAGTGTTTCCTCATATTGAAGTGGAATCTCCCCTGTTCCAGCTTGCACCCATTGCCCCTTGTCCTGTCATTGGATGTCACTGAGAAGAGCCTGGCTCCATCCTCCTGACACTCACCCTTTACAGATTTATAAACGTTAATAAGGTCACCCCTCAGTCTCCTCTTCTCCAAGCTCAAGAGACTCAGCTCCCTCAGCCTTTCCTCCTCTGGGAGATGCTCCACTCCCTCCATCATCTTGGTAGCCCTGCCCTGGACTCTCTCCAGCAGTTCCCTGTCCTTCTGGAACTGAGGGGACCAGAACTGGACCCCATATTCCAGATGGGTTCTCCCCAGGGCAGAGCAGAGGGGGAGGAGAACCTCTTGCGACCTACTGACCACCCCCCTTCTGATACACCCCAGGATGCCATTGGCCTTCTTGGCCATGAGGGCACAGTGCTGGCTCATGGGCATCCTGCTGCCCACCAGGACCCCCAGGTCCCTTTCCCCTAAGCTGGTCTCCAACAGGTCATTTCCCAACCTCTACTGGGAGCTGGGGATATCCTAGGGTATCCTGGCAGGATAGACCGGGGCGCAGAAGAGGAAAGGGGAGGGAATGCAGTTGGTGCAGTTGTGCCAGTGGCTGTACACGCAGTGCTAGGGGCACACAGGAGCCTGCCCCAGCAAACTCCTCTAATGAAACCTGCCTCTCTCCCAGCCGAGATGGAGAGCTTGGGATGGAAACGGAGTTTTGGGTTAATGGAAACGATAATAGCGAACAGCAGGAGAAGCAATGCAGTCACCAATAAGTCATCCTTCCACAACACAAATATTTTGAGTCATCTTTAAAAATGGCTCAAACAGTGTAGAGTGCTTTAATGCTGCCAGTGCCACCTGACACGGCAAGCCCACACGGTAAGCCTCATCCTCAGAGCTGACACAGCTCACAAATGGCACCCTTTGGACCCCCGTCCTGGGTGCCAGGGTGGATCGAAGTCCCCAGCAGGCTCTGGAACAAACTCTGGCAGGAGCAAGGAGCCCCTGGCTGGCAGAGGAGCAGCCAGCAGCGAGTGTGAGGGACAGGCACTGGGGACAGCAGGGTCCATCCAAGGAGCTGAATAACCCACAGGGAGCTTCTCGCTGGGACATTAGCTCAAACTGCTGGCTTAGTAGTGATTCCCTAGAAGAAAGAGGATTTAAACTTGAAGCAGAAAAGAAAGAACTAGTTACATGAAATGGAAACTACACAGCAGATTTCTCAGGGAGAGTTTGCCCTTTCAGTTTCCAGCAGCTGAAAAAGCTAATACAAGCTGTGGTCAGAGCAGGAAGGGCTCCCTCTTGCAGAGCATTTCTTCACCAGCAACCCAGTGCCACGCTCAGACGTAACACAGCGTGTGACAGCCACTTCCAGAGGAAGCTCCCACCCCAGAGTCAAGGCTGGAGGTCCCTAGGCGAAGCCCAGGACCTACCAGAGCCTGGACCTCCTGCACCACGGGCAAGGGCTCCGCTCCCTCAGCTGACACACTGTGTAAAGGTGAGGTTCTTCTGCTCTGCTTTCAGCCCCACGTTCACAAACCAAGCAGCAGATGAAGCTCAACTTACATCCTGTTTTTTCAAAGAAGGGATTTCAACACCCACAGCAGGAGGTGCTGGTGAACAGCATGGCCCACCACAGATCTGCCACCCTGCAGTTCTCACGAGCCTGATGGAACTCCTAGGAGCGACCTGCCTCCTCCATCTCCCAAATAGCCCAGGTAGCTTCTTACTGAGGTGTGTAACTCAGCACCTACCAGGGCTCCCACCCGAGGAAGCAAGAGCTGCCATCGCTGGCATTCCTGTACCTGAGCACTTCCTAATCATGAAGATACGGGGCTGGGTCAGCGCAGCGCGTGGCCAAAGCTGGGGGGGGAAAGAATGAGAGGAATGAGGGCAGGGGCATGGCGGGGAGCGTGGCTGCAGAGCGGCGAGGCGAGGATGGGGAGAGAGGAGCGCTTGAAAGCGCAGACAGATGGATAGAGGCTGCGGAGCGTCGCAGGAGGAGCGTGTGACGCCCCGCGTGCTGCCATCAGACACGGTGTTTGAGACGCAAAACCTGTTAAATTAAGAGAAGAAATCCAATCTGTTAGGTTGTATATCCGAGTGCTTTGTGAGGCCATTACCATGGAATCTGGGTGCTTCGCATTCCGTTTTGAACGAACACATCTAATAAAGTGAGTCACTCAATGAAAGACTTAAAAATAGAAAACTTATAATCATCCCCACTCCAGTTTGCATAACTTGCCACTGGCACGGCAGCACCATCTAATTCGGGCTTGCTCAGTCCTCCCCAAAGCTCCTCAGGTGAGTTTGGGATGACAAGAGCCCCAGACCAACATCCCCCCCAGCTGAGCTGAGGGCCTTGTGCCACCTCCGCTCCCCCAAACAGGCAAAGCCGCTGCTCTCCACTCCCTCTAATTCAGCTTGTGGTCCCGCTGGCAGGAAGACCTGAAAGGTGGCCACCAGGACAGGGACAAGACAGGCCATAATTAGGATTTTTACTGGGGGTAACTTCAGCATTTTGAGCCAGGCTGTTCTGAGAGCATCACTGGCAGTTTATGGCTGTGCCAAGGCAGGAAGTGGCCAAACAATGAGAAAAAGGGGATGTCAGCAGAAAATAACCCTGTTGGCACCTCCTTTGACAGGGTGGTCTACCAGCCCTGCCACTGCTGCTCTTCTCCGATTTTTAGAAGACTGAAGTGGTTAATACTACACTATGTAGATGCCAGATCATGATAACTGAAGTAAGCATCTGGGAAGCAAGCAATTAAAGTCTAAACCAGCCTGAACCGAAGATGCTTGCCCTGCAGCACTCCTACTAGCCACCCGGCACCCCTCCCTGTGGCTGGTAAGGGGCTGGTCTCCTGGGCTGGGCTATGTTACTAAACCAGTAGGGTCAGTGAATGGGAGAACAAAGCAGCAAAGCTCAGAAGGGCAACCAAGGCTTGTGGACTACCTCATCAGCAGAAGCCTGGGCCACCGACTCATGCACTTGTGACTGGTAGGTGTAATTACTGTAAAGCCGTATCTAACGGAGCCATACACCAAGAAGGAGTTCCAGTGGGTACGAAACGTGGCCGATACCACAGCAGAGCCCATCCTCCAGATCCTCTCCCGCAGCCTCTCATGGTTGCTTCGGGTTCTTACACACAAGTTACAGCACTTTAATTAAAGTCATTATCCAAGAACTACCTCACCCACCACGCACACAAACATAACCCACAACACCTTGCCAGCTCATAGGTTTACAAGTCCCTTGAAGCCACAGACTACACTACAAATTTGTAAGTTCCTGTACAGGGAACTCCAAACCTGAAAACCCCTCAGGCCACCCTGCACCAAGGAGTGGAAGAGAAGCTCCATATGGGGAAAATCCTTCCCACGCTCCAGTACCGGCAACGAGCTCGGCTATCGTGCCCAAAAGTAGTCTCAGCGCTTGTCATGCACAAAAATAAAGGAAAAACAAAGCAAAAAGTAGGTGTACTATCCTCATTCCTCCTCCTGGCCCCCACTGCCTCAAACTCCTTCATTTGCTGCCTGCTTGCAGGTGAGCAGGACCTTCCCACCCAGCGTCAGTCAGCGTCCCCACTGCTTTACGTTCCTACAAGGAACAAACTTTTCTTGGCTTCTCTTTCCCCTGTTTGTATTTTGAACCTAACCAGTTCTTTTTCTGCTCTTTTGTTACCCTCCTACAATAAAAAAAAAAAAAAAAAGCCTTACAGATAATGAGGGGAAAAGTCTGATTTGTAAATCTTCCCTGGGACTTCAGGGAGGAATCATCTTGCCAGAGAAAGCAGCGTGCCTGGGAGTGTGAGGCAACACTCCCCGACAACGGTGGCCGCAGCGCCCAGCGCTGACAGGGACACAAAGGGACACCGAGGTCACCAGTGTTCTCAGCCCCCCTGCCACACACCCCATAATGTATTCATCTGAGAAGCACCTCAATTCCCTCCTGCCCTACTGAAAGATCACTTCAAAAGCTGCCATCCGAGGGGCAGGAAGGCCGGTCTCCAGCCCGATGACCGCCTCAATGTACACGGGGCCATTTCCATACCTTTTTGCTCTTGTCAACGTTATCCTGTACTTAAAGAGTTCAAACAGCCCTTCCTGCTTTCTGCCTGAGCGGGGTTAACGTCAGCCATAACACACCCCACACACACAACTCCCACCTACTGCAAACCCACTGCTGCAAGCGCAGAGGTGTTCTCGTTAGCAGCAGTCATTTGCAGCTGGTCAGCCTTTTCTCTGACACTCTGCCTTCATCACAGTTAACGTGACTCTTTGATTAGCCAGTCTACCAAGGCAGCTGGTTCCCAACACTGAACTGGACCCAGGCTTTCCCCCTCGCCACCCAGTTCAAACACTAAAGGAGAAAGGATTAAAAAACACGGTGTTTTGCTCATTACAAGACTGGACACAGACCTGCATAGACAAACAGCTACCTGCTCAAAAAATAACTACAAATTAGGTGATTATTCAGGTGTGTCAAGGAAGTAGCCTACTTTTATATACGGGAATAAAGATTGAGACCTGATAGCACATGCAAATCTGATGCCAGAGGAGGGCCGTGCATTCAACACCGTTTTGAAATCAGAGTCAACCTGAGCAACGTCTGAGCAACGCTTTGCCAAGCACGAAGGCACAGTGGGGACTTTAGACCCGGCCAGCAGAGAGAGGACAACCTGGGCTCCACCGGCACCACCGGGACACGGCCCAGCCCAGAGCAAGTTCACCTGGCATTCGGAAAGCCCTCCCGAGATAAAGCTGCACCTTCGCTCACACAAAGTCATTTAAGGCTACAGAACGTTTCTCAAAGCAGCACCGTGAGACTGCAGAAGAGTTCTGATTACGAACTGCCTGCTCATGATGTAATAAAAGCTATTTTCTAAAGCAGTGGAAGGCTTTCAGAAGAGACGGGCTACACCCACATCAGCAAGAGCCGCAGCCGACCCTGAAAGCGCAACAACAACAACTCGGTTTTGTGTTGTGTTCATTTCTCTTTGGGCCCACCCTCGGCTTTCCAGCGGGTTCCCACTCTCCTGGGAGCACCCAACAGCGCAGGGGCTGGGGACAGTGACGGGGACAGGGATCTGTGCCCTTCTGGGGCATCCTGCTCCCGTCAGCTGCGGGGGCACACCCTGGGTGATAAAGCTAATCCCCAGAAAAATGCTGGCACAAGCTCCAACCGGAAGAGCAGGCAACGTACAGGAGATCAACAAATTTATACAGCGAGACTGGTTGTGTAAATGGAGTTTAAATCGAGCACAGCAGAGGCCTCCATGTTTCAGGAAAGGCAAAATCACCCTTTAAGTCCTGTTGTCCCACGTGTAAACAAAGACTATGATAAAAGTAAGCCGGTGCTTAACAGAGCTACTGACAAAGGCAAACCCTTGCTCGGAAAGCACCGAGATACTCACACGGGAAAGCAGAGTAACAACTGCAAACCGGCTGTGGAAAAGGGACATTTCTTTTAAACAGTTGCTGAAGCTCGCAGCGACTTGTGCGGAGACAGAGAAGGGAGCAGAAAGGAACCTGTGCGAGCTTTCATTGGGGAAACCGGTTTGCACGAGTGGCCTTTGAAGCTGCCACATCCACCTGGCTTCCCAGAGCTGTATTCGATCTGTCAGATCCCCAGAGAACATGATGCATTATATTCTAAGGGCCTCGCTCACAAAGCAGTTGTTATTACTCTGCTGCTGTGCAGGCAGAGATGCACACACATAATTAGGCAAAGCAATGTGTGTATCTATATGCATACAACCAAAGCAACACTATAAATTAGACACAAGGGGTGCGCATACTTCCTTACTCACACTGGTGCCTACTCAAAACTTTCATCCCAAGTTAGACTAAATAAAATTGGCAAACAGCTAACATTAAAATTAATCATATTCTGCTTATTGCTACCATAGAAGAGCCAATACTGGATTCTGCCTTAGCTACCAACCCTTAAAAACCCTGAAGTACCAGGTTGAGTCTTTACTGGCTAATCATCCATCACTGCTCATCACCCAGCATTTCTGAGGAACCCTACCTATGAATATGCGAGAAAAAGAAAAGGCCTGATTGACTTCAATTAAAAATACACCACACTCTTAATGGCTGGGTCTCCAAGCTTGCTCCTTATCCATGGCAGAAGATTATCTCACAAAGAGATTTCAAAGCCTTCAGGCCAACGACACCGTAATTACACTTGAGCAACCCTCTCATACTGGGAAACTCTCTGGGTGGAAACCCCATTGCAGGAGAGCAGCCATGGCTCACAGACAGCAGACTGCAAACATGGAGAATGAAAAGAGGACACGGGGAGAAGTCTGCCCACCACTCGAGAGCCACCAGAAGACAGAAGCGGGACTCTGCAGTGGTGACAGAGTCATATCTCCGCAGTACTCCAAGCCTTGAGGAGGAAGTTGTCCACGTCTCCTTGGCTGTCTTGCTCATAGCCAGATGCAGAGCGTGCCTGGCCAGCCTCGTGAGGTGTCCCAGCCGTGCCACGGTCCCCGCCGAGCTCTGCGAGGGCCCAACAGCAGCAAAGGGACACCAGGAGGGGTGACAAGGAGCAGGGCAGAGAAGGGAGGTACAAGTCCTGCAGAGCAGGGAAGGGAAGGGCAGTGGAAGGGAGCTCGCTGGCAACGTGCCCTTGCTACCGCCTTACAATAAACAGTAGAATAAACTCAGCGGGTACTACATCGGGCTGGTTCAAACTCAGGGTCTACACACACACTTAGAACTTTTCCCGTAGTAATGGGGTTACTGGAGCGATTGGTTAGAAGAGATAACGTCCTGGTTTGCGGTAAGAACCCAGATAAGAACTCAGAAAAGTTTAGTACTCACTTGTTACAGCCACACACTCTCGCCCAGAAACTGTCCCAGGGAAAGAGCCAGGGCAAGCGGGGAGTGACCGTCTGCATTCCCCACGGAGCGGTGCAACTACAGCTACGCTACCCTTCGCCCAGCATTTTTAATAACAGGAGATGCTGTATTCTACCAGAGAAAGAACATGTAGTTAAAGAGCCCTGCAACCCTTCTCCCCCCGCCCCTTGGCTGTTCTATATGTGGAGGCAGATACCCATAAACAGAGAGAGCGGGGCTGCGCCTCGGCTGTGAGGGAGCTCAGGGTGACAACACACAGACAAACGGGACAGCTGCCGAGTGCTTCATACTCCTGCCATTAAAACAACCACACGCTCCATTTTTAGGTCGCTCTTTCCTGTAAGCTCCCTCCCTCCGCTATCGACACCCACCCACCCACACACACCACCACCACCATCACCATCATCACAACCGAAAACCACTTACTCCAACAGCCCGGCCGAGCCCCGCGTCCCTCACGGCGGGAAGAGATGGAGGGAGGGATGGAGGGCAGCCGGCTCCCTCCGCGCCTCCCTCTCCCCGCTCCGCCTCAGACTCAGCCTCCCCCGCCCTGCCCGCCGCCTCAGCCNNCCCCCTCCCGGCCCGAGCCGGCCAGAGGGGGCAGCTGCGGCGTATTAATTTATTTTTCCTGAGGAATTCTGAGGAATTGGCGCTGGCCCAGGTTGCCTAGAGAAGGCTGTGGAAGCCTTATCCCTGGAAGGGTTCAAGGCCAGGTTGGAGAGGGCTTGGAGCAACCTGTTGTGGTGGGAGGTGTCCCTGCCCAGGGATGGTCTGTAAGTCCCTTCCAACCCAGAACATTCTATGAGGCTATGATTTTTCAGTTGTCCTCTGCAGTATGGCATTGAAGCTGGTTGAGAAACAACATCTCGAGGGAACAGCCACAAGTTGCTCCAGGGGAGATTTAGATTAGATGTCAGGGAAACCTTTTTCTCCCCAAGAGTGGTCAGGCACAGGGATGGGCTGCCCAGGGAGGTGAGGGAGTCACCATCCCTGGAAGGGTTCAAGAAGCACCTGGATGAGGTGCTACAGGACATGATTTAGTAGCTGAGTGGGTAGGATTGGGGACAGGAAGACGGTTGGACTAGATGACCTTGTAGGTCCTTTCCAACCTTGTGTTTCTATGATTCTATGATCTCAGTGGCTCTGTAGATCTGCCAGCTCTCTTTCTTCAACCGAAACTTCTCATGATACCCCGCTGAGCTCCCAGTTTCTGCCAGACTTGGCAGAAGCACAATTTAGCAGTTAATTCTGGTCTTCCTAGAAGGCCTAGGCAGAGAAAATCCTTCATCGAAGTCCTAGGCAGAAGAAATCCTTCATAGAAGGCCTAGACAAAGGAAATCCTAGACCATGAAAAAAGCTAAATCTCTGAGCATCCACCTATGGAAAAAAAAAAGCAGTGCATAACAGATGTATAGAAATTCACATCTTCTCTTTTTCTGTTGTCCTCTCCAGTGTGGCATTTAAGCTGGTTGAGAAACAACATCTCAGTGGCTCTAAACATCTGCCAGCTCTCTTTCTTCAACTGAAACGTCTCATGAAACTCCGCTGAGCTCCCAGTGTCTACCAGGCTTGGCAGAAGCACAATCTAGCACTTAATCCAGGCCTTCGTTAGAAGCCAGGCTGTCCACCAGCAGGCATGCTGTCTGCTGCGCCTCTGGGGCACAGCTACTGGAGCCCACCACGGGGTGACACTTGCTCTTGTCACATAGAGGACGCTTGCAGCAGAAGTGCTGGGACAGGGTGACTCTCAGGTTAGTTTTGCAGCGTGGGGTCTGGGGGCTTGTTTTCCTTTTTTGAGGGCTTCCTGACTTGAAAGCTCTCCAAAATTTCCAATCTTGAACTTCCCTGGGCACTTGCTGTGTAAGGTTGATATGTGAGTTGCTGGCTGGGTGACACCTGGAGACATTTGGTGTGTCCTCATTCTTCTCGCTGCTTTCCATTCTGTGGTACCAAGCGACAAGTCTTGGAAGAGCAGCTCCTACAAGTTACGGTCTCTCGTGATCCTCTTTGTTCCTCATCCCAGTTCCCACGCTCTAGGCTCCTGGGGACACAGCTGATAAACACAGCTGCCTTTTTTTCCTTTTTGAGGGTGGGGGAATTATCTGGAGATTCCTGCCTGTTGCTTCTTCTGCAGTCAGAAAGCCAGACACACATTAGTAGCGAGCCAGGATCTTCCTCCCCCTCCAAAACCCATCGCTGAACTTTTGGCTGCACTTTTCCCTGCAAAATTTACATTTTGAGTGTGCTGGGGTTGCGGTTCCACAAGTGTTTGGGATCTCCTTTTCCATGCTGGACCAAACCAGCAGCTGACCCTGGGACTGTTTGTACCCGTCAGCCCAACACGAGTCTGTCTTTACCCACCCATTGCCCCTGTCGGTGGCCTGACGCGGTCGATGCCCCGCGTGCGGGACCCCCGCACACCCCGAGCTCTGGGGACCCGTCCCTGGTTCCCTGCTTTCCAGGCATGGAGGGATCAGCTGTGTCTGACCGTGCTTCTTGGCTGTCTCCCAGAAACCAGCTTTTATTGCTCTTCTTCCGTTCCCACTGCTTAGTCAACACGCTTTACAGGCAGCAGGAGACGTGTTTTCTGTCGGGCACCGAAAAACAACCTGCTGCGGCCATGAGGGATGGGGCACGTCTCCCTCCCACAGCGCCTTTCAGGCACGCTCCCGTCCCCCCCGTCCCCCCCCCCAACCAGCTAAATGTCACCAGCAGGGCCCATCTGAGGGGGCCATAGGAACCTAATCCTTCCCTCTGGGGTCAGATATAACCAGAGGAGCTAAATTGGAAGCTGCAACGATAACGTGTGGCTATCAGCTCCTGGGGTGGCATTTAGAGTCGGTAAACAACTCCAAGGGTTGGATTTCAGAAGTTTTGCAAAGTAAGTAATACCTGGGGCCACTGATGGTGGGAGCAGTTTTTATCCCAGAGACGTTAAGGGCCATGGTGGTGCTCTTAAAAAGGAAATAAGGTCTCGAGTGGCAGCTGGAATCAGTACCCACCACAGATATTCAGGTTTAGAATCCATGGGAATGTGACAAAACATGAGAGGAAACCCCCCTGAAGTGGATTCATTGGGTTTTGGGGGGTTTTTTTGGAGAGAGAGCATGAGAAAGGGAGAACAATTGGACTGGGATAAAAGAGGGTTTATATGCAATATGTGGTGAATAATCACAGCCTGACCTGACACACACGGGTTCTAGGAGTGAATACCTGCCCCACCGATGTGTACTTAGATGGCACCAAATGTCCTTCCTTCTGTCTCTAACAAATATTCAAACCACCATCACCAATTTGTGAGCGCTGGGAAAACACCCTGCCCTCCCAGCCCTCGAGGCTGGTGTCTGCCCCAGCCCGGCTGCCTTGCCAGTGGCAGTGTGTGACAGTCTTTGATGGATTCACACCTTAGATGTCTCTGCATCCAGGTGAAGGCATTCTGCACCCCAGCACTTGGGTGGCTGATGAACTCTTCCAAACCAGGGAGAAGGAAAAAAAAAAAGCCCCGTACTGCTCTTCCCAGAAAAGGGAGATCCAAGAATGAGTGAAAACTGTTAGAAGGATCACATGTACAAGGAGAATTCCCTTTCCAGGAGAGGATCTCCACACGGCTGTGGTGCAGCTACCAGCTAACCTTGACTAGGCTTCTCTCCAGCTACAGTTGTCTCCTCTCCTTGCTTTCCAAGCCTGGTTTTGTCTGGGTGCCTGGCTGGAGAAGGCTGCCCCTCATGACTTCGAATAGCCAGAGATTTTTTATGAGGTTCAGCCAAAAGAAAAAAGTCATAAATGATACACGCCTTGAGGTATCGCAAACCCCATCCCTCTGGAGCCTGGCTTTTATTTAATGCCTGGATGAAAATGTTACCTCCTTAGAACCCGCGTGTGTGGCTCGGTCCCCGGGCCACCTGCCAAGAGAAGAATTTTAGATGCCCGAATCGTGTGCTCAGCAGGTGTAAATTGTGCTCGGGGAAGCGTTCACCCCTTGTCCTTAACCCCAGAGGCAGTTTCTCTTCATTAGCCGGGGAGAGATGGAGAAAAGAGATGATCGTGGGTTCCTGACTGCCTGCCAAAGGAATGGATCATACCAGGGAAAGCTGTTCGTGCGCTCACAAATATGTTTCCTCCAAATCCGTCTTCAGGAAAAAACCTCTTTGTGAGGAGCACGGGGTGATAACAACCTCGGAAGAGCTGGAAGGAGGCGACAGAAGCCGAATTTCTCTACCGAGATCTATGTTTTCCCAAGCAGGATCCGCGGCCGGTACCTCCCGCAGGGGAAGAGAAGCCCTTAGTCACGGCTGTGGTTAAACCCGTACACGCACCCCGTCTCTGGCGGCTGCTATCAGGTGTCCTTTGGAAACGCCACTCCATTGCTTCGTGTCAGAGTCCCCGTTTACCGGGGGAACCGGGCGGTGAGGCTGGTGTTCAGACCTTGCCCTCCCGCCCCTGAGCCGGGACAGACCCAGACATCCACTATGTGCAAGGAGGACACGGCTCCTCTTCCTGTGGAGGGTTATCATCAGGACTGCACGGCGCCCTCGGCTGCGCTGTGCGGGGCCTGGGTCACGGGCACAGAGGCAGAAGCTGCTGTTTAAAGGAATAAGGTCACGGGTGGGGTTATTTGGGGCGGAACAACCCCAGTAATTAACGGGCCGCTCCCTGCAATGGCAGCAGGGGCAGCTCCGCTCTAGGGGAGCTGGGCAACGGGCAGGAACCTGGGGGAATATCCCTGCTTTTTCCAGGGCAAACGGGTCTGACCGAGACCGTGGGTGTCACGGGTAGAGGGGGGAAAGGAACGACAGTATCTTGTAGAAAGCGAGTCTGCCCCAACTATCCAAGAGTGTTTATTTGCTGGTGGTTAAAAAGCTTTGTTGTGGCAGGGAATGTGAAAAAATCTCCCCAGTTGATTTTCTCTTTTCTGTGTGCTAAAGAGAGAGAAAGAGATTCCGTTCAGCTCGCTGGAACCTGTGCTGTGGTACTCTTTTCCCTCGGACAACGACAGACCAAAATCAGCCCGAGTGAACACGCACGTGTCTGCGCTGCATCCAGGGACTGTCTCCATGCGATTGATTGGGGAAAAGGGGGAGAAAACCTGCTCAAAGGCACATAGAACCACTGGGAAGCTTCATATTCCAGTACATAATGAAGAAATGCGGGGTCAGTGTCTTGTCTCCTGTTGTCTGTTTCCGTTGCTTGCCTGGTGGCTTTCACTTGTCACCGTTCGAATAGTGTCTGGGATGAGCATTTCTGGGGTGTCCAAAGGTTGATGAGGAACCTGGGCAGATCCCTGTGGCATCAGCAATGGCTGTGTGGGAAGAGTTAGTTTGATGACCACACAGATGGTTGTTGGTTCGGGTTTGGTGACATATAGAACAAGAGGGAATGGCTGCAAACCACCAAGGTGGTGGAGTCCCCATCCCTGACTGTGTTTCAGAGTAGATTGGATGTGGTGGTGGGGGATCTGGTGTAGGGGAGAACTTGTAGAGTAGGGCTGATGGTTGGACTGGATGATCCCAGGGGTCTCTTCCAACCTGAATGATTCTATGACCTTCTGCCATCCAGAAGTGTTCTGACAGAAACAGAGGGATACAGGCAAATCCACAGGTTTCCTCCTCGCTGGAACTGGGAAGCAAACAGCCGTGCCTGGTGTCACTGGCTCCTCCTGGGGTGGGAAGCCCCTGGACGGGATGCTGTGCCTCGGCTTCCTCCCACCCCTGCTTTTCACCATCCAGCCGACCTCCAGCTTCCCCGGCATTTAAGATGGTACCTTTTCATCCACAGAAAGGTTTGGTTTTTTTCTTCCCCTGCAGATTTAAATAATTAATTGGGACGTGCCTGGTGGGTCTGGAGATAAACTGAAAGGAGGCAGCAGATACGTGTGACCAAGTGACCTTTCGCTGTCCTGCTGGTCCCTGCGCGCTCGCTGCGCTCAAAGGGACGCTGTCAAAATTGCTAGCCCTTAAAACTTTAACCCGCACTGACAAGTTGTTCTACATTATAAACCCTACCTAAAAGATGACCACGATTGTTTTGTTTGTTCTCTTCCAACAGTCTCTTGCTGAAGGCTCCGTGGTCCGTCTCTGCCTGTCCTCCTGGGCAGGTGGGTATTTTTAAATGCTGGGCTCTGTTCCGTGACCTGTTAAAATCCAGTGGATGTGCGTGTAACTCCGCTGGGCTCGCCGGGGAGGGGAGGAGTTCTCCGCCCTCCAGGAGCAGGCGTTGGAAGCCTTCCCTTCCCAAAGCCCTTCTGAAAGGCCTGCCGTTACCCCTCCTTATTTTGGGGGCCGGTAAGGCGTCTTGACCGTTCTCCCCTGGTGATATTGGGTTAAACACGGGCAAACTGCTGGCTCTCACAAAGAGGTGTGCAGTGTTTGGGGTGGGTCCGACTCACTCTGCGGGCAGGCGTTGTTTCTGACAGGGTCTCTCTGTTTCACACAGCTCCACGGCAAGAGGTGAATCCCAGCAAAGGGAAGAGGTACGTTTCGAGCATCACACCTCCTCTGGTTTCTTTTGTACCAACAGGGGGGTTGATGCAAACACTGGGTCTGAAGCTGCACAGCGCCCGACGTGGGGACACGTGTCCGTACCGGCCGGGGAGAAGGGGAGGAAGGATATCCCACCCCAGGTAATCCCACCTCCAGCCACAAGCTTGATTTGAGCTCTGGTACCTGTCTGTTATCCCTGCCCTCTTCCCTTTGCAGCTGCACCAGCCGAATCGATTCGGTTGGGGCTGTGGCTGCCAGGAAGGGTTTTTAATGGGAGCCAAGGGGGAGATGCCCCAGGTCCCCAGGATGATAATCCCTCTCAGCCAGTCATTGGGTATTAGGTGGGAATGTACAAAAGTAGATTTTGAGGCACCTCACAAGTAGTTCCCTCCATGCTGTAACCCTGATATATGAAGTGGGATTCTTGATACCATTCCAGCCATCTGCCCAGCTTCTAAAATTCAGTATGTTTGAAGGATGACAGCTAGACACACAGTTATTTTTATGGAGTATTAGAACTTAAATTTGGCTCGGGACAGTGATTTGATGGGCTGTCCCCATCCTGCTCCTCTAGCCCTGCACAGACCATTCCCTTCTGCACTGAGGTTTTGCTGGGAGCCTTCTCCCAACCCTTGGGATGATTGAGGTGATGAACTCCTCCAGGACTCCTCGTCTCACTGGAGCAGGATGCCAATTATTAATCAGCTGAACCAAGCCTGTGAAAGTTTCCCCGGTTCTGAGACTCTGGACCACCTTTTCCTGATATTACAGGTCTCAATTCTCTCCTTTGTGCAGGACCCTGCCATGTGCCCTGGATTTAAAGGGCAACTGAGCATGAGCCTGTCTCATGCAGCCTGGAAAAGGGTTTCTGGAGCACCTTCTAGAGGTGCTGGGGCTCCAGGGAGGGATGTGAGCTGCCAAAGCCCTTCCCATCTGCGGAGTTCCCCATCCTACATCACCCAGCGCCCACAGAGGTTCTGAGCAGACGCAGAGGGTGCTCTAAGGGCCATGAGAAACTGCTCTGAATTAGTGACTGTGGGTGCAAGAGCAGGTTTCGGTTCTGCTCTGAGTAGCAGGCAGGCTTGCTAACAGCGCAGAGTTTGTTACTGTGTGACTGTCCCTGGCACAATAATTCTGTAAGGGGTGGCAGAAACCCAGCCCGTGGTGTTAATCGCCCTGGCCCACCCAGGAGAGCCCACCCGGGGACTCTTCTCCCTCCGGGGGTTCTCAGCCCCCTGGCCCTGTGCGGGCACTGCCAGAGCATCCCTGCCCCCAGCCTGACAGGGGGGAGAGGATGAGAGCAGGGGAGGAGCTAATTATTCGAGTGGTGCTTTTGGCTGCAGAGTGCCTCCTGCCAGGTCTGGTGAAGTGGTGGGCTAGAGCCTTCCCAGTGTGACTGCTGTTCCCTTGCCTGCTCTGGGATTTCTGCTCGGAGCCTGCCTGGGAAAACAGTTTCTTCAAGGCTGCGTGATGCAACTGTAAGAATGAGTCAAATATATTTTAATTAAATAACTCTAAATAGCAGCTATTGCTTGGAAGTCTGTCCCGTGTTAGTTTCTGCTGGTGGGAATGAAGGAGTTTAGGGGAAAGGAGCCACGCTGGCGTCCTTCCTGCCCTGCAGCATTCCTCTGGGCCAGGAGGAGTGGGAAATGCTGTCTCCTGGTGTGGACCAGCTGGTGAGGAAACCATGACCTTGGCTTTCCTTCCACATTCACCGTGGACACGAGTTTTGCTCAGCCTTTGCCTTAGGCCAGCAGGAGAAATTCTCCCTCTGGATGGACTGCCTGCCCAGCTGGGACCAGTTGGGCTGTGGGGCTGGGGAGCAGAGTGCTCTCCACAGGGAAGTTTGTGTTTCCACAGGTCAAAAGGGACCCCTGGAGATCATCTCCTCCAACCCCCTGCCAGAGCAGGTTCTCCTACAGCAGATCACTCAGAATTGTGTCTAAGTGAGGTTGGGATGTCTCCAGAGAAGGAGACTCCACCACCTCCCTGGGCAGCCCCTGCCAGGGCTCTGCAGCTCTCCAGCAACCAGCCAAAGAGGGACCTGGCTTTGGACACTGTACCCTGGTCGGCCCCGTGTTAGTCCATCCTGTGAGCCTCTGAGCCCTTAACAGCTGGCCACCTCTGGCAAAGTCCTCCCAGGGTGGGAAAGGATCAGAAATAAGCTTTTTGGACTTTTCTGAAAGCTTTTAAATGTCAATCGTGATGGGTACGTTATACAAATTTCTCGGTTGTTTTAAGGAGAAAAATGCGTACAGACATCGCTAACTTCCTAAAAACCTTTCTTTCTTCTCTTTCCTTCTCTTCCCTGTCCGGGCCGGCTCACCCACCGCGGCTGCGGAAGCAGAACTGGGGGAAGAGAGGAAAAACCCGCGGCTCGGGGGAAGAGTCGGGGGAAGGAGCCGGGAATAGGTTCCGTACCGCGCATTGGTGGTTCAGTGGTAGAATTCTCGCCTGCCACGCGGGAGGCCCGGGTTCGATTCCCGGCCAATGCAGCTCCCTTTTTTGGATTCCTTTTTGGTTATTTTTTAAGCCGCTGCGTCTGAATCCCGCAGCGTCTGAGTCCCGCAGCGTCTGAATCCCGCAGCGTCTGAGTCCCGCAGCATCTGAATCCCGCAGCGTCTGAATCCCGCAGCGTCTGAATCCCGCAGCGTTTGCAGCGCCCTTCCCTTCTCCCCGCGGGGCTCCCGGGCGGGGAGAAGCGGTGTCGCGGGGGGGAAGCAGGAGGAAAGAAGAAGACAGGTCCTGCCGGCGGCGGTGCGCCCCCGCGGTGGAACGGGAGGGAAGAGGACAAACTGAAACCAAATAAAAGGAAAAAGGGCTGATAAGAGAATGGGGAAGGGAACCTCCAAAAAGGAGCCGGTTGGAGATGCCGGGGATTGAACCCGGGNCCGCGGCCTCGGGCCACCGGGTGACGGCACCGCCACCAGCCCCGTGGCCAGTACCCGCACGGCGAAGCGCTCCGCCCCCAGGCCGCTGTTTGCAGCCCCCGTTCTCCCAAGAGCCAGCAATGTGCCTGTGGAGGCTAATGGTCTCCTGTGGGGCGTGAAGAACCGGCCAGCAGGTGGAGGGAGGTCATCCTCCCCCTCTGCTCTGCCCTGGGGAGGTCACACCTAGAGCGCTGGGACCAGTTCTGGGCCCCCCAGTTCCACAAGGACTGGGAACTGCCGAAGAGAGTCCAGCAGGGACTACAGAGAGGATGAGGGGCTGGAGCAGCTCTGTGCTGAGGAAAGGCTGAGGGACCTGGGGCTGTTCAGCTGGAGAAGAGCAGACAGAGAGGGGAATCTCATTGATGCTCATCAATATCTAAAGGGTGGATGGCAAGAGGATGGGGCCAGACTCTGCTCAGTGGTGCCTGGGGACAGGACAAGGGGCAAGGGGCACCAGTTGGAACATAAGGAGTTCCATCTCAACATGAGGAGGAACTTCTTCCCTTTGAGGGTGGCAGAGCCCTGGCAGAGGCTGCCCAGAGAGGTGGTGGAGTCTCCATCTCTGGAGACATTCCAACCCCCTGGACACATTCCTGTGGGACCTGCCCTGGGTGCCCCTGCTCTGGCAGCAGCTTGGACCGGGTGTTCTCCAGAGGTGCTTGCCAACCCCGGCTGGCATGGGATTCTGGCATTCTCCTTCGGCGCTGTGTGCCCGTGGTGCCCCAGCCCCGTGGGACGCTGTGGTGGGTTCCCCAGCACCCCACAGCACACATGGTGGGGAGGGAAGTGCTGCAGACCCTCATCTTCGGTACATCACCCTGAACTGCAGATTCTCCCAGCAAATCTGCAGCTTCCGAGCGGACAGGGAAGATCTGGAGTGTCATGACGTCACATTCCCCCCTTCTAGAATGATATTTCCCTCCCCAAACACGGCCTAACCACAGCTCAGAGCCCCGAGACTCAAAGGCCGAGCTCAGGAGGTGGGTGCTATGGCAGAAAATAAGATGCTTTCAAGGGGGCTCTGAAGGAGAACAAAATGACCCGTTGGTGGCTACGGAGTGAGTTGGTAGCCCTGGATCCTCTTCAAACATCAGGAGGCAGAGATGGGACCCAGCCAGGTCTCTGGGGGCAGCTGGGCACAGGGGGGACCCTCCAGGGACAACATTCACCTCCCGGTGTCCGGGTTCCTGCGCAGGCATCAGGGAAATCAGTGTCACTGGTGTCTGGCGGTTCCTCCCTGTTCCTCGGAGGGTTAACCCATTCCTGGCAACTCCCAAACCTCTGGTGCCCTCAGGGGGGGGGTGTCTTCCTTGGCCCTGGGGGTGGGCTTTTTGTTGGGCCTGCCCAAGGTTCTGTGCTTTTCATTGTGTCTGGTTAGGTACCTGCTTAGATTCAGCCTGGGTGTCCCATGGCAGTTTCTCTCCAAGCTGCTGGCACCCACAGCCATGGCATCGGCCGGGCACCAATAGGGGCCTGAAGGGATTTTTTTTGGATGTCATATGATTTACACCTAGTGTTCCCTTCCTTCCAAAAACCCTCCTGCCACAGGCCACGTGTCAGGGGTTACGGACAGCACACTGAGCACTTAGAATCATAGAGTCATTCAGGTTGGCAGAGACCCTTAGGATTGTCCAGTCCAACCATCAGCCCCACTCCACAAAGTTCTCCCCTACACCAGATCCCCCAACACATCTCATCCGCTCTGAAACACAGTCAGGGATGGGGACTCCACCACCTCCCTGGGCAGCCCAGTCCAGGCTCTGACCACTCTTGCTGGGAAGAATTCTTGCCTCATGGCCAGCCTAACCCTACCCTGCTGCAGCTTGAAGCCGTTCCCTCTCCTTCTATGGCTAATTACCTGTGAGAAGAGACCAGCACCAACCTCTCTGCAATGTTCTTTCAAGCGGTTGTAGAGAGGGATGAGGTCTCCCCTCAGTCTCCTCTTCCTCAAACTCAACTCCCTCAATGGCTCCTCATCAGATTTACTCTCCAGGCCCTTCCCCAGCTCCGTGTCCCTCCTCTGCACTCGCTCCAGCCCCTCCAGATCTCTCTGGTGTTGAGGTGCCCAGAACTGGACACCAGACTCAAGGTGTGGCCTCCCCAGTGCTGAGCTCAGGGGGACAATCACCTCCCTACCTCTGCTGGTCACACTCAGGTGCCTCACTTACCAAACTGCTTGAAGAGATAAGTACAATAGAAAAACAAGACCCTAAATAAACAGAGGGCGAGTGTTGGGGTTTGTGAAGCTGAACAACTGGACAAATGACTGAGGGATTTAGCAGAGTTCTCACCTGCAGGCGCTGCAGGGTGCTCAGGGTCACCTCCTGAAGCCCTGTCTGCCTTTCCCACCGGCTCTGAAGGGCGGAACAATCTCAGCTCCTCCAGCCAGAAATGGCTTTTCCTCCCGATTTCTCCCACCTCTGGTTTGTATTGAATTGAGGCCATAGGGCACTGAGGGAGTGGGGAAGCCCCTCACTACCTCCCCGAACGTCCCGCCATGTCTGGGTGGATTTGGTTGGTTTGTGTTGTTCCCGGAGAGAACATCAGTAAGAACATCCCGAAAACACAGGTTAATCAGCCTGTAGTACAGAATTAGGAAAGCTGGAGTTAAAAAAGGAGATGAAAAGGCAGAAAAGAGGCCTAACACAGTGAACTGGGGGATCCATTAGGGTTGTGGGCAGGTAACTGAATACAGCCCCGCTGGCGTTATCTGACTGGCAGATTAATTACACAATATTCCAGTGGCTTCCTCAGCCCTCGGGAAGCAGGTGGGAGTCTGCAGCACTTCATAAAAGAGCCTCTACTGGTCTTCAGCCTAATCACAGATGAAAATTAACATTTGGGGATTTGGGGCAAATAGGAGGGGTTTGGGGAAAGCTCTGACAGCCAGGGCCTAGCGCAGTTATACAGGTCTACAGGGTTCGAAAGTGTCCGGACAGTGGGATGCTCCTGCTCTCTTTAATTCACAGACTCGGGTGGGAAGTGAAGGCAAAGCTGATTTGGGCACCAACAGCCTCGACAGGACAGACCCTGCCACGGGACACTTCGCAGTGCTGCAGTTCTTCAGAGGATGCTCTGCAAAATGCTCTGCCCCAACCCAGAAAAAGCACACTGTTATTGTTGTTGTTGTTGTTGTTGTTGTTGTTATTGTTGTTATTATTATTATTGTTGTTGTTGTTATTATTATTATTATTATTATTATTATTATTATTATTATTATTATTATTATTATTATTATTATTATTATTATTATTATTATTTCTTTCATTATTTTTTTTCCAAATTACTGGTGGTCTTAATAGCAAGCTAACAANTTATTATTATTCTCTCATTCCCCAGTTGTTGTGCTCCTCAGGTGACATCTAGAACCCATCTAGACATCTAGGTTTTTTGGTTGTTTTGGGGCTTTTTTTCCAGATGAGAGGAAGATGTAAATCTTTTGGAGATAACCAATTCCAAGCCCTCACAGGATGTGGTCTGCAGCTTTTTAAGCTCACGACGACTGGTCAACTGGCCACCCTTTGCCTCCCACCCAAAGCCATAGCCACAGCCACAGCCAGAGCCGTCTGGTGCGGAGAGGGGTTGGGAGCTGAGAGGGGTGGCCCGTGCCTCCCCCCTAAACCTCTCTGTTTTCACTGCTTTTACCCAAACAGCCTGCATTTATAAATATCTGGGGGAACCGTGGTGCCCTCTGCCCCCCCTGCCCACCAGGGCCCTGCTGTACTCAGCGTGCTCCCCTCACAGAAATCACCAATATTCTCATGGAAAAAACATCTTTTCCCACTTTCCTGACCCATGTGAGAAAGAAAAATGGGCACTTTTCACCCGGGCTCATGGGGAAAGCAAACCCAAAAGGAGGGCTCCTGCTAAGAGCTCTCACAACAAAAATGCAGTTGGGCTTAAATTTGGCTACTTTTGAGCTGACAGGGATCTGGAAGCTTTCTGTTTTATCTCATTGCAGTAATAGTATATTACTCAACTGTAAGAATACTTAATTTGGTAACTATTATGTATATTTTCATTGTGTAAAAGTATCAGAACTGCTTTATTGCTCTGCAGTAGTGCCAGCGGATGAGCACAAGCACTGCCTCGGGAGAGCACCCAGAGCACATCCATCACCTCCTCTGGTGGTGCCGCTGCCCGGCAGCCAAGGGACAGCAAACACACCTAAAAATCACCGTGAAACGGCATCATCCACCCGAGAATGACAGGAATTTGTTATTCATGAAAAAACCAAGCACGGCGAAAGCCTGGGTGGCAGCGGGGGTCGGGGCAGGAGAAGCGGAGGAGCCCCGGGGAGTAGAGTTTGTTGCTGTTACTCAAGTGGACAAATTCCTGTGAGGGACCTTCTGCTGGAGTCCCACCTTCATCTCCAGCACAGACCAGTGCGGGTGTCATGGGAGATCCTGCCCCGGTGTCGTGGTTTCAACCAAAATTACCGAAACCAGACTGAGAGATGGCCCTTCCTCCCCCCAAGAAAAAGGGAGAGGAAGAGGATAAAGGGATTTACGAGTTTAGAACGACCTAAACTACTTCAATGAAATATTCATACTAAATTCAAACAAAAACAAAAGAAAGAAAATATTGAAATAGATCCAATCTATACAAAATTGTATGAAGCTCCCAGGGTGAGGATCACGTCCCCAGCAGCTTCAGGGCAAGTCCCAGCCTGGACTGGGTGACCGACAGGAGCTGGATTCCAGCTCTGGGGTCAGGAACGCTGGGATCGGGATCAAAGGCAGAGGAACAGACAGGGTCCTCCTGGGACGTCGGCCATGGAAGGGAGAGAGTTGACCCTTTGATCCCTCAGCTTTGATACCCAGCGTGATGGGGATGGGATGGAACACTCTGTGGGTCAGTTTGGGGTCCCCTGTCCCGTCCCCTCCTCCCCACAGGGGTGACCCCTCGAGGCTTTTCCGCTTCCCACCCTCCAAGGGGGCAAACCCCGCCATTCCCGGCCCTTGGCTGCTCCAGCCATGAGTATAACAAGGGTCTCTGGGCACCATCCCTGGGGTGAGCAGGGCTGAGCACCCCCAGAGGGAACAGTTTCTGATCAATCTGCTGTAATTTCAGAGCTTAGTTGGTTAGAAGAGACTTGGTTGTGTTTTCCCTCAAGGCAGGACCTGGGTGCTGAACTTCCCGTCCCGTTACGGTGCCGAGGCTGAGAAAGAAGAGATCACTTCTGAAACAGAAATCCCAAACTACCCACAGGAAAACACAAAAATAATAACAATAATAATAAAAAACAGGCTCTGAGTTGGGTGAATAAGGAGTATTTTTCACTTTGGAGCTTAAATGAGATAAAGTACCGATAACGGGCAGTGTCTGACAAGAGCAAGGTCCCGGCCCACTGCATCTCAGCCTGCGGTTCAGGCCGGGGCTCGGGGGACGTAGCAAGGACGTGGGCACGTGACATGGACCTGCACAGAGATCTGCCCCTGGCAGGGGTCACAGGACGCTCAGGGACCTCCTCTGAAATGTCACTCTGATGCTCAGCGCTTCGTCTGCTCTCGGAGAACTGCATTTTGCTCCTTAATCTTATGACCGTATTTCCCCCTCGTTTTACCTGCCCAGACTTTCCTGATTGGGACGATGTGAGAAACCAACAGAAAACCCCAAACCCCTGGGAATTAAGCACATTGTTAACAACAGCATTTAACTCAGACCTTCGTGCTGAGGGTGTTTCTCTGAGTTCTCCTCGGATCCCCCCGTCAAAGCAGGTCCCAAGTGAAGCTGCTGACGGCCCGGGGCTGTTTGACCAGGAGTCAGCAATGCACTTTTCCTGCTTCTGTAGCTACTTTATCGGCCACGTCCATCAAAGGGGTTTTCACTGGTCTGGGTCTTCTGAAACGCTGCTCCTCCGTGGCTGTGAGTTCGCGGTGCCCGGGAACCTTCACCCCAGGCTGAGCAGTAACGAGACACACAGCAGCTTCGTACCTGGGGAGAAAGTCCTTGTAGAGTCGTTGTGTGGCCATTTTTTCAGGTAAATAAGGAAAATTAAGATCTTGCTTTCCCTTAAAAATTAGATGAAAACTTTCATTCCTTTAGAAACTGTACCAAATTCCCATGGGGCGGGGAACTGGCCAGGCTGATTCTCATCCCTTCATGGAGAAGTTGCCATGGGCTCCAAAGAAACCCGTCCAAGCTCAGGGACCACGGATCAAACACCTGCCCCTTCCTCCCTCTGTTGTTGATTTGGGCTCAATCCATCCTCAGCAGCCGGGGTGTTCTCCTCCAGTGACACAGAGTGGATGCTGTCCCCTCCCAGGCCACCCGACCCCACAGGGACTGCAGGAGGCCACCAGCATGATGGGGCCACCGGCTCTGGTGAGCTGTGGCCTCACTGTGAACCAGAAAGTGATATGTTTACATCTCATGATCCATATGTCAATAGGGGCCAGCTCTCTAGGTTTTCTCACCGCAAGGAAGGGGTTAATTTAAGAGGGATGTGGCCGATAGAAAGACTGACTGGGTTTTACCAGTGATGTCTTGTACTGGGATGTTGTCATCTGGAAACAAATACCTTTCTTCTGGCTTATCACATCGATATGGCCTAATTTGGTTGGTTTTTGTATTGAACCATCTGGTGAACGTGCAATCCAGTTTAGATTCCTCTCTGTATGATACCTCTTATTATTAAAGCCCTCTCATCCAGGAAATAATATATTTTTATTTACGAGTAACATCAATGGGATTCAATTCTTACCTCAGTTTTCATCTAGTTTTTCATATTGAAGAGCCAGATCCCGTTTAGCTACAGCTGAACAACAGCCCGGTGTCCCCTCCATTCTGTGGGCAGCCTGGACGGCGCTTGGCTGGTTTGATTTAACCCTACTCTTGGCATGGCCTTCAACGAGGCCAAGTGCCAGGTCCTGCCCTTGGGCCACCCCAACCCCATGGATGGCTACAGGCTTGGGGCAGTGTGGCTGGAGCTGCCTGGCAGAAAAGGACCTGGGGGTGCTGGGTGACAAGGAGCTGAACATGAGCCAGCAGTGTGCCCAGGTGGCCAAGAAGGCCAAGGGCATCCTGGCTTGCATAAAGAATAGTGTGACCAGCAGAAGCAGGGAGGTGATTGTCCCCCTGTGCTCAGCACTGGTGAGGCCACCCCTTGAGTCTGGTGTCCAGTTCTGGGCACCTCAGCAAAAGAGAGATCTGGAGGGGCTGGAGCAAGTGCAGAGGAGGGACACGGAGCTGGTGAGAGGCCTGGAGAATAAGGCTTATGAGGATGGATTGAGGGAGTTGGGATTGTTTAGTTTGAGGAAGAGGAGGCTGAGGGGAGACCTCATCCCTCTCTACAACTGCTTGAAAGGCCATTGCAGAGAGGTTGGTGCTGGTCTCTTCTCCCGGGCAATGAGCGCTAGAAGGAGAGGGAATGGCTGCAAGCTGCAGCAGGGTAGGGTTAGGCTGGACATGAGGAAAAAGTTTTTCCCAGAGAGAGTGGTCAGTCAGTGGAATCAGCTGCCCAGGGAGGGGGTGGAGTCCCCATCCCTGACTGTGTTTCAGAGTAGATTGGATGTGGTGTTGGGGGATCTGGTGTAGGGGAGAACTTGTAGAGTGGGGCTGATGGTTGGACTGGATGATCCCAAGGGTCTCTTCCAACCTAAATGGTTCTATGATTCTACTCTCCTACAAACCAGTGCTTGTTGCTCGCTGTGTCCCAGACGCTGCAGAGAAGCCCACAGCATCGAGTGTGCTATTACCGGCCTCTTTCTCCAGAGTGGTGTCATTGAGTGGACACTTGTGCTCCGTTGGGTGGGTGCAAGTTGTTGTGCGAGTCCATCTGTGGGTAGGACCAAAAAGAGCCCCTAAACAAGAGCCCCCCAAAGGGACAGATGTTGTTGGGTGGGAGCCCCTGTGAGGCAGAGGCCGTGGCTGTCACCCACCGCTGCGGGCAGCCCCGGAGCTCAGCACCAGTGGGCGCCCCGGGGAGGGACAGGACCCACAGGGGGTAACACACATTTCTCAGGGAGAGTCCCAATCGGGTTCTGCTGGCATTCTACAGCAGAGCCGTGAAACTGATGGCTGAAAACCTGCCTTAACAATCTTGGTAAATCATTTTCAGCTCAGACTTCTCTTTTTGATGCATGATGAAAAAGTTAATTCCTTTAAAGGTATCTCCTTCGTACCCTCCATTAAAGCCAGGCAGTTCAAAAAGGAAAACGGTATTTTAATAACTATTTTCATAATTCCAAGCAAACTCCGTTCTCTACACAAGTCCTGTTTCCAATTAACAGCCTGCATTAACGGGTTGGTTCTCCCTGCTGCTTTCTGCGGTGACAGCACCCGCCACATACATGAAGGGGTTTGCAAATTCCTCACTCTCAGGAGTGGCTTCTTGCTTCCTTTTGCCCCTGTTTCCTGACGGCCGCAGAGCGGTGTGAGCCTGGCACCCAGCGCCTCGGGACATCCTCTTTCTGAACTCATCCTGGCATGTTGGCCACCCGTGGTGGAGCCACCTGTAGAGGGAGGTCAGTCACACGGGTGGTGGGATGGAAGATGCTGGTAACAGCGATGCTGTGACTGTCACACAGCGACCCAGGACCCACCACAGCTCCCTCCTGGGCTGCGTCCCCAGCAGCGGG
>VZTM01018173.1:17702-32639 GCA_013400555.1 Jacana jacana
AATTGATGTGCAATGTTGAAAAGAAAGATAAATGGCTGGCAGTAAGGAAGAATACTGCATCAAACTCCCACCTCTTGTCACAATTAACACTTCATGTGTTGCAAATAGTTCTAGAGGTTCCTATTTGCTCTTCTTGTCCAACTAGTATTTTTTTTTTTAATATTTCTTTTCCCTTCTGAGGCGCTATGCCATCCTACTTGCATGCAGCTATGTTTTCAATGTGACTGACAAATATTTAAAATATTCTATCCTCACTGTGGATTCATAATTTCTAATTTTAAGGGGTAATAATGCTACCACATAATTATGAAAAAAGTCTGTTAAGCAGGGATCTAATCTCAGGACTAAAGAATAATATAAGTAAACATATATTTCCACCTTTTTTTCCATAGGAAAATAATTAGTTTGTGTAGTTACTTTGGTTATCAACTGCACTATGGCAAATGGAAGAAAAAAGAAAATGTGATTAAAAAGATGGTTATAGTACAAATATATTATCAGTTTAGAGTTTCAAAGACAGATGAGGAAATTTTGAGGTACAGGCAAGATTAAAATGAGCAAATAAGTGTAGCTGTAGCTGTTCACTAAGCACATGGTAAATTCTCCTGGAAGTTGGTAGCACACTTCTCATTAGGCATCATTGACTGAGTTATTCAAATGTCTTCTTTTTTCATGTGACTTTTAGACCAATCTTAAATCCTAGACTATTACATGGCTATTTAGAATTTCCTGAAACCATTTCAGATTTTTCCTTTGAAGAAGCAGCTTGCTGAGATGTAATGAAAAGCTCACTGCACTGCCAACACTGTTTTCTCTATTATGCATTACACAAAACTATGTTTTTAATTCTAGGTCAAGAATAAAATGTCCTTGTTTTTTTATTTGTAGTATCTACAACTCTTACTTTCATTACCAGAAATCTCCAAAAATATTTTTGTTTTTCCTAACAAGAAACAAAAGTCAAGGAAAAACAAGTACACAATTTTAAAAGAGATACTATCTCTAAAAAGTGCATAGAAGGCCTTAAACAACAAACCTTCTGTAAATATGCTTCACTTGGACAGGAAGACACGACCTTGTAAATAATGAAGGGCAAATCTTTGGAGTTCAGAATGACATTTAAGAAAGAAAAAAACCCTCACATGTTAAATAGCTGATTACTTCTTTCCTCTCTTCTTTTTGATACTTATCTGGAAAAAAAGTCACATGAACAGTGTCCCAGTCAGCAGTTATTCTGACTTAATTTTCAGGAGAGTCAGCTGGATTTGCTATCAATGTTCTTTTATTAAAGCTTGGATTTAGTACTGGATGTTTTAATAAAAAACAAGCAAGAATTGCAAAGAAATAAAATAAATTGCTAAAATAGTCCCTGTTTTTTCAGGAAAGGCAGCTCTCTATAGATATTCTAACTTGAACACACATGTCCATGGGCTATGCTGATTCCCTCTGGCAAAGACCATACAGCATTGGGAGACAAACAGTCTATTTTACCAAGGCCCTCTATGTTCCAGGACATAGGAAGTTACTCAGAATCATATGGTTACAGATCATTTTCTGACTGGCCTAACTGGTGAAGCAGTATTTATGAGAAGCTCTGCCTGAATGTCACTGCCATTTCAGGAGTGAGACTCCACGTTGGAAGAGGCTCTCTTCCTTACCTTTCCTATGCTTTCTGAAACGTCTGTGTATCTCTCTGAAAGGAGATTATGAAACACTAACATTATGTAGCATGCTCTTACACCTGTGTTTACTCATACAAAGTTCTATGATCCATCTCAATCCTTTTTGATGAAATTGTAAGGAAAAGCATCGAATTCGAACTGGGTTTTCAAAAAAGACCTTATGTATTTTCAAAGCTAAGTACTTAGTGGGAAAATCAATATGATTGGCTTCTACCACATGGTTTGTGGAAAAGATTGCAGGGATCTTTGACTCTGCTCTAGTCTCAATGTTACATAACCCATTAAAATACCCTTTCCTTAAGCAGCACAGTTGATGAAAATCTCCTTAATTATTTCCCCTAAAGTGGTGCTGCAGATAGACCTCTCTGTGATACAGTAAAGGAGCAATGCAGCAGAGATCTTCCGGTAGAAGATTTGAGAAGAAGTAAGAAATCTTCTGGTGGAAGAGTGCTCCCAAGTCAAAAAGTCTGTTTAGTTTTTGTGCACTAGAATCCTAATTTAAAGCCCTGGGGGACACGCAAACTTTCTATAATTTCCATTGGCACCCTTGATTTCCATAATATGAACGGGGAGCTTTGTTAATTTTCACTTCTGTCCCTACGTTGGCTGTCTTTAGCATCTGATGTACTTACATGATATCACATATGGACTTAGAGCACCACAGAGAAACACTGCTACAAGAGAGCAAAAGATGTTGTCAGTTAATTCCTTACTTAAAAATATGGACAACACATTTTCAGTGCTTGTTGGAAAACCATTTCTTTAAAGATATCTAAGTCCTAGACGGATGCCTGCATTGGAGACTATTCACGGTGATGATACTTCTCAATGCTTCCAGATCTTGGGGAGACCTGGGGCCAAATTTGAAGTCAAAACTGGCTGGGAGCAAGAGGAAAGGGAGGATGTGTGAAAAACCCTTCAGAGAAAGAGGCATTTCCAGCTGACATGGCAAGACATTTTCAGATTCAAGTGGCACAGGCCTTCTCTGCCTAAGACGCACACACCTTTTGTTTTGTATTTTGAAAGACATCACCTACAACCTATTCCACAACTTTCCTGGTAGACTGATTCAGATGACAGGAAGCCACAAAACCTGCTCTACAGGTGGCAAAGTGAACAGTGTCACCAGACCTACTTCCTGCAATGGGAGTGCTGGCCAAAGGGCAAGGAAACCACCTTACCAAACTTTACGGACTCGCTTCCTTCTTCCCACTGTATGCCTTTTCTTTGCCTTTCCCTCAATATTGTATTCACTGCCTTAGCTGAATGCCTTCTGAGAAAATTTATCTAAAAAATTACCCCACAGAGTTCAAGCTCCCTCGTTACCTTCCTGCATGCATGTCTCTTCTCCCACTGTTTGTTCGTATCCTGCTTGGATGTGAAGTCTTTGAGGGTCCATACTTTTCCTCCCACTGTGCCTGCATAGCACCTATCATGGTGGGGCCATTCCGCATTGCCAGTGGTACATCAGCAAAATAAAACTGATTAATAATCCCAAAACCTTGCTGAGACCACCCTCCAAGTAGTATTCCAACCCGGGTGAGTTCAAACCTAATCTCTCATCTCCCAAATAATAGGCAAAGAAGTCACAGTGACAAGGAACTGAGTGCTAGCTTTGGGAAGGTCACCAGCTCCCCACAGCTTGCCGTGGGCTGAATAATGAAAAGAGAATCCAGACAGAAAGGGCAAAAATGGGCAACCATTCAGCACCGTTCTCCAGAGAACTTCTAAACACCGAGTACATTAGCCGGCATGGCCGTAAATTCCTATCTAGGTAGAGAAACGGAGACAGAGACACCGGTCCCGCGTTGGCCCTGATGAGGGCACCTGCCGTGACATCCTCGCCGAGCGGCTGGGGAAATGCCACCCGGGGCGGGTCACACGCTGGGTGCCGGTTCGCACACCTCCGGGCTGCCCTCACCCGGACTGCCTACGGGCACGGGCTGGAAGAACGCTGTCTCCCCCGGGGAAGGCGCGGGCCTCCCGGCCACTGCTTTAAGCCCCGGCTCGCTCCCCGCCTGGGGGACAGAAGCTGACAAAGGGCGGATCCCCGCAGCCCCCGTTCGACGAGTTACGCCTGCAGGCGGTCCCTCGCCCCCTCCGTCGAGACACCACGACCCCCTCCGCGCCTCCGTCGAGCACTCCCCCCCGCGGGACTCTCGGCGGCGGACTTACGTGGGGACAGCCGGTAAGTGGCTCCTGACGCGTTGTCGCGTTAGTCTCCATGGCGGCCAGCGGGTCCCCGGCACCGACCCGCTTGCTGGGCGGCTCTGCTGCTGCTCGGCACGGGCAGCCACGGGAGCGGCACCCGGGNTATTAGCAGGTTGTAGCAGTGCGACCTTGAGCTTTTCACGTTGCCAAACTCCTCAGACCCACTCAGAGCAACAGCAACCTGCGACTGTCTCAAGGCAAGGAGCTTGGTAGGAACGTATGGCAACAGCATCAAAGAAGCAAGTCTTCCAAGGGCAGGTCTGGAAGCCAGCAGCAACTTTCAGTTCCGATTCCAGCTTCTTCTTGGCTTCACAATATACCATTTGAAGACTGTATCTTGCTGTGGCTTGTTTGCAGCTGTACCTCAGACCCCTTTGAGGCTCTGGGCCCTGCATGTTTGCCCTGTCCCGAGAGGTCCTGCAGTCACCTTCCCACACAGGGCCCAGAGCTGCTGCAGGCACCCATGTGACCCCTGGCTTTTGGGGTAATCTTGGAGTACTTCCATTTCTTTCCTAACTGTCTTTTTGTTTACGACTTGTCTCTTTTGTTTCTGACTTGTCTCTCTCCATTTTCTCCTTTCTTGATTTTTTCTCCTGAAACACAACATAACAACGTGCTATTTAACATAACAGGCAGTTAAAATGAAGAAACACTCCAGTAAGCAGGTCACGCTACAGCACCAGTAAATTTTACTACTTAACTCTTCCTCTGTGGTCAGATTTATGTCTATGCAGCAACCAGCAGTGGTGGCCATGACTCTTACTGAGACTTTTTTTAACTTGGGATCAATGTGTTACGTTGGTATCTGTATTAATTAATCTCTTTATAGCCAGGATAGTTTATAATGTTTGCACTCTGTTAGCTCAGTGTACATTCGCTGTTCATTTTATCCTGTTATATCTCTAAGGCAGGCTAGTAAATTAAAGCATCAGAAGAAAATGAAGAACAATAAAGAAGCAACAAAAGAATTCAAAGGAGTGGGTGCTTGTAGAATCAGAGAGCAAGGAGGAGTTTTCTTAGTTTGCATTATTCTTCTTTCACAGCGTGTTTTAACTGGGAGTTAAAGTCCTATGAATTCTTTTGCTGTAAAGTTCTCTACTTTCTTTGCCTCAGAAAAATACCTTGTACTAATCTGTATGCAATCTAGTCTGAAACCCACCAGTGTTACACTCTATTCTACTGAAGTCACATCCTACACACGTTTGCAGCTCCTACAGCTTTTAAATAATAAATATACGTGCAGGTATATGTTTATAAAATATGTTTGCCACTTGTGGGAGATTTCTGAAAAAAAAAAAGTATTAAAATTTCAGTGTATCAGATTAGGTTTCTAAAGTTGTTGTTGACAAAAAAAAATCAAAGGATGTTCGATTTGGAGCTTGTGGCTCTGTTTTTCCCCTGGGACAAAACTGCATGGAAAGAAAGACCTAGGTTCCCTTTGGCTTCCCCTAACCCGATTGTCTTCTGACTGTACTTTTCCACTTTAGCAGCCATTTGTCACCTTGCTCCTGTAAATCTGTAAATCTCACTGATCATTTGTCTTGATGAAACTGATGGTATGCTGAGACCACAGTTGTTGTCACTCCCTAAGTAAAAAAAAAATAAATACCAGCCTCTTTCCTGCCTGTTGCATTAAGCATAGGGCTGGGATGACATTTGTCTTTGGTTTTGACAGCTACGATAGAGTCCAGGGAACGGGAGCCGTAAAAGTATGATACTAAAATAGGTAGCATGAGCTCTGGTAGTAATGCTAAATGGTTTTTCACTTATTGGTGTAGAGAAATGGCAGGCAAACTTGCTTCTTTGCTAATGCTTTCACTTGAGTCATAAGGAAAGGAGTTCACAGTTTAGCTTTTTTCTACCACAGAGCCACAGAGTGGTCAGCCAGGTCTTAAGTGCAATGAAGAGTAGGCAGGTGAGCAGAAAGGGCTGAGTTGCTGGGGTTGCTGCTCCCTGTTGCTGTTCCCTGAGACTCCAAGTTGTTCCCCGCTGTGCTGCAAGTCAGAAACTTCCACATCAGAGAGGGAGAGTGCAGGCTTTAAAAAGAAATCAGATGGCAGAGTTTCCCAAAACTCCTGCTAGAAGATACACCTTGGTGTTGTGGTGGTGGTGATGTTGGCTGATGATGATACTGTAAAGAGCACTGGTTTGTAGCCTTTCACTTTAGTCAGGCTCAAAGACCACACATTTCTGAAACAGGCATGTGAATTAAAAATGTCTAAAGACCCGTCTGGGTCTAGACAAACCTTTTTGTTTTGTTTTTGTTTTTTTTCAGTAAGGGGAACTCAGCTCAGAACTTATCTGCAAGGCTTGTTTGGATCTGTTCTAATGGACAATCCAGTCACAGAGACATGGAATAATCTAGACGGGGAGGGACCTCCGGAAGTCATGTAGTCTAACTACCTGTTCAAAAGAGCTCTAAAGAGATCAGATCAGGATGTTTGGGGCTGTGTACAGCTGAATTGAGAATTTTCCATGGACCTACTTGCGTTTATTAGTTTGTCCTGTCAGCATGCACCTCCAAGAACAGCCTGGATCTGTCTTCTCCATACTCGCCGACCTGGTGGTTGTGGACTGCAGTGAAGCTCCTCTTCACCTTCTCTTTTGTAGGTAAAACAGACCCAAAGGCAGCATCAAGTTGGTAGTTTGAACTACCAAAGGCAGTTGAGTTTCTCTAGTTAGTGGCATACGATGTGGTGAACAGCTGGCAGATTTAGTTAGCCACAAATCATTGAAAGTCAAATCAATAGCAGCTGAAATAAAGAGTAGCATCTCTTTGCTACCAGGAGCAAACCATCACATTTATTGACTGTTCCAACACTCAGTGAAATCAGACCTTACTCCTGGGTTAGGTTTTGGCTAAGGCCTCTGCTGTAGTCCCAACAATGTGGCTGTTGTGTAATAAGGTTCTTGGAGTAATGGTTTAGTAGTCAAGCTATGCGATACCGGAGGAAAGCATGTTCACTCCTGTTCTTTAATTTCAAAAGCTTCAGGTTCTGCTGGACTTGCGGGATCCTGCACAGATGCAGGTCAAGGAAGAATTAGTAATGGTGGTTACCTTTGGATTATTTGGATATCATTGAACTAGAATCCCTTCTATAGTCTTGTGAAGCAGGAATCTAGGAATGCCAGGTTTATATAGCTAAATAGGTATAGAAGCACGGTGGCTGTAGGACTCAATGGGGATGGCATGGGGTGTTTAATGAGAAAACAAGATGGCCCCATATGGTGTCCTGTATTAAAAGAAGGGTCATATTTTGCTTAGAAGTTTTTAACTAAGCTTGCAGATCCTGAGATTTTGGTGATGCAGACTGGCACTTGCTGTGGTTCTAGAAAAGGCGAGCTAGAGTTGAGGGATTATCTCAAGGAAAACCGTGTGAATTTCCAAGTTCTCTAAGGAGGTCTGCTGCCATGTGCAGGACTCATAAAGTCTAATTAATCTTTCAGGAAACAGCTTCATGGGACTGTTGGGCTAGCTTGCATGTGATTTTTGGTGAGAAAAAGCATGCAGGAAAGAGCACTTGGTTGTTACAGAGAGCACACCAGTGTTAGAGGATGATCTTTAGACAAGCTCTGACCTTAGCCAAACTTGAGCAAAACACCTTTACTTGCCTTCTGCTTCTCTGCACTGACAGGGCATAGCAGGGGGGATGATGGTATCTTTGCTATATCTTCCTAACATTCCCCATTTCTTGTAGCCATTTTTATATTATTTTTCAACTTCAGGATGGAGATTGAGCAACTCCAGTCATAAATACCTTTATTATGATTGGTATAAAACTCTCTTGGCTCGCATTTAAAGGTATAGTTTATGAAAAATTCAGGACTCGGACTCAGACTCAGGGAGGAGTGGTCGCACCCTGGAGGCGGGTAGCCCTTAGAATGGAGGTGTATTTTGGTATTATAATGATATTATAATGGGCAAAGTTCACACAAAGGGCAGCATTTTGTCAAAATCTGACAGCCTCTTGGCCCAGGGTAGTAATTGTGCAGCTTATCAGCTCCATGGCACCCTCCAGCTCCCATGTTCTGCAGTGTTATTGCAAAGGTTGGCCACAGAGTCTTCACTCTCTTCCACTTCACCATGTAGCTTGGTAAGCCAGGAAATACTGTGGTCTTGCATACCGGCCGCCACTATACTCTGTCCTGGAAGCTCCTTCGATGTTATGACGATGGAATGTTATGTTAGGATGCTCCTTTAATGATGATTCCTTAAGGTGTGAACAATGCTAAAGTTTAAATTTTAAGTGACCCCCATTCATTATTCCACACGGGCATAGACAGGAAACAGCCATCCTGTTTCATGGTTAATTTGGTGTCCACCATGACCGTTTGCTGAACCATATGAGGTCAAGGTCACACTAAACAGCCGCGTGACCCTTTGATGCATGAGCCGCTCATCCCAGTTTGGTCATGGTGGACACCAAATTGATCATGAACTGGCAATGGGCCCTTGTGGCAAAGTGCATAAATGAGTGTCCTGAGCTACATTACATGAGATATTGCCCGCAAGCTGAGACAATGTTTTTTTGCTCCCTTTTCAGCTCTAGTAAGGTCATACCTGGAGTACTCTGGGCTCCCCAGTACAAGAGAGATATGGAACAACTCAGGAGAGTCCAGTGAAGGGCCATAAAGAGGGTGAAGGGCCTGGAGCGCCTTTCATATGAAAAAAGGCTGAGAGAGCCAGTACTCAGAGAAGACTTGAGGGGACCCTCATCAATGTGTACCAGTATCTGAGTGAGTGGGAGAGTGTAAAGAAGAAGGGTCTTTTCACTTGTGCCCAAAGGCAATGGGCAGAAGTGGAAAGGTTCCCTCCGAACATCAGGAAGCGCTTTTTTAGTGTGAGGATAACTGAGCGCTGGCACAGGTTGCCCAGAGAGGTGACTGAGTCTCCCTCCTCAGAGGTTTCCAAAAACTGCGTGGGTATAGTCCTGGCATCTAACTTTCGGTGGCCCTGCTTGAACAGGCGCTTTGGACTAGATGACCTCCAGAGACTGCTTCCAATCTCAGGCATCCTGTGATTCTGTGACATATGTCAAGTATTAAAGACATGTAAAAGATCCTACAGGTCAGGTACTGGCAGCTGAAAGCTATCAGGGATGCTTAAGGGTCTCTAAAATGTTATCAGACACCTGTGTTAAAATGCCTTAATTGCTCCTTGAGTGTGTCTTGGCAGTAACTTCTTCACTTGCTCCACTCAGTGTTTTATCTGTGAAAGGGCAAGGCAGGATATGGATCCTGTTGAAGAGGAAGAAGATATTTGACTTGTAGGTGTTGTTTTGTTTGGTGTGTCAAATGACGCATTGAGTAAATTCCTGCGTTTTTTTCCCCATGCATGAAATTTTAACTGTGGTTTGTTTTTTTCCCTCTTGGTCAGATATTGATTCTATGGTTTAGGGCTTTGGATGCCTGTAGGCCCGGGTGTGTATCGAGCTTTTATGGTGGCAAGGGACACTTTGAAACATGTGGCCCCAAGTATCAAGATAGAAAAGGTCTGGGACCCTAAATACCTTTATAAATCTGTACCGTGCTGCTTGATACTTGAAAGGTGGAGTCTTGGTGTCTCTGAGCCAAGTGCTTGGCACTTAGTGCTGGGGAGGTCTGTGCCAGGAGACTTTGATAAAAGAGTTGAAATCATGATTGGGCACTTGTGTCTTTAAGCTTTTAAGGCTACTCTTGGAGTCCAGTTGGGATTTGGGCTGTGCTGAACAGCAGGAAAAGACCCCATTATTGATGGGAGAAAATTTTCAGGCTTGCACGGCAATTGCCTGCAGGCACACAATCTTTCTATCCTAGATAGCCTGCCATGTCCTCATGTCTGTTTCTGACTATAAGCTAGACTGAACCAGAAAACTACTGGATCAGATACCATTGTACTGGATTATTCTTTGAAAACAAAGAAATTTAGATCTTTGTTTGACTTGGGCTTTTTCCTGGTGCAAACTGTGATTGACAAGGCAGCTTTGCTTTCATGACCATTTTCTGCTGTTGGATCAATGCCAAAACTGGAAAGTCTAATTCTGTCTTGGGAGTTTAAGTGAGGGTCTGAAATATATTGAATCTATACCTCCAAGAGATCTTTGAAAATTCAGGGGTAGGAAAGAAAGCCCTAGATGATGCAAATTTCCTGTATATAACGGAGGCGTAGGCATCATGCACATAATAGAGCCAAGCTCACAGGACTTAAGCAAATATTCATAGAATCATAGCATTATCTAGGTTGGAAGGAACCTTTAAGACCATCTAGTCCATCCATCAACCTAACTCCTATGAAAAAAAGCAACTAAAAATCCCCAACACTAAACTAAGCACTATGTCAACCCATCTTTTGAATACCTCCAGGGACGCTGCCTAAGCCACTTTCCTGGGAAGCCCATTCCAATGCTCAATAACCCCTTAGTGAGAACAATTGTCCTGATACCCAATCTGAACCTCCTGAACCTGGTGCAACTTGAGACCATTTCCTTATGTCTTACTGCCTGTGACATGGGAGAAGAGACAGACCCCCACTGCTCTAGTATCTCCTTTCAGGTAGTTGTAGAGAGCAATAAGGTCTCCCCTCAGCCTCTTCTTCTCTAAACTGAACAACCCTAGATCCCTCAGCCTCTCCTCGTAAGACTTATTCTCTGGACTCCTTGTTGCCGTGCTTCGTTGCCCTTCTCTGGACCCGCTCCAGCATCTCAACATCTTTTTTGTGGTAAGGGCCAAAACCTGGACACAGTACTCGAGGTGGGGTCACAGCAGTGCCAAATACAGGGGGGATGATCACCTGCCAAGTCCTACTCATGGCGCTGTTAGACACATGCCAAGATACACGCTGTTGGCCTTCTTGGCCACCTGGGCACGCTGCTGGTTCACGTTCAGCCGACAGTCAACCAACACCCGCAGGTCCTTTTCTGCCAGGCAGCTCTCCAGCCACTCTTTCCCAAGCCTGTAGCACTGCATGGGGTTGTTGTGACCCCAGTGCAGGACCCAGTACTCGGTCGTGTTAAACCTCCTCCCATTGGCCTCAGCCCATTGATCCAGCCTGTCCAGATCCCTCTGCAAAGCCTTTCTACCATCAAGCAGGTTGACACTCCCACCTAACTTGGTGTTGTCTGCAAACTTACTGAGGGTGGTTAATGGAGTAAAGCTCATGCCAATGAAGAGGGGAGATACTCACATGGATTTGCTGGGTTGTCTCCCTTTGTGAAGCTTCACGGTGTATTTTGTTCAGGCCTTGCCAAATAGACTGTGCTAGCATGCATGAAGTCATAGTGGAGCTAGGGTGTGCAAGGACCAAGAAGAGTTGTAGGCAAGTGTTGAGAATTCATCTGCAACGGCAATGAAGGGACCAGGAAGAAGCAATTTTAAGTAGAGAAAGCCAAGTCCCCTTTAAAACTTGTCTGGTTCTGGCACCGTTACCTCTTTTCTGACGTGGCTGAATACAGCTCAGCATAGCTTCCTTCTTCCTGGTAGAGTTCATCACAGCTCTTTGTCTCGCTGCTGCGTGTACAGCATTTAAATCCAGCACGGGTACCGTGACTCATCAAGGTAAACATGGCCTCCTCAGCAGATCAAAGGACAGCTTATGGACCAGAAGGCCAGGTATCAAGGGAAGGTGTAGGCTGGCTCACCTAAACCACGCTGAGTCTTTCGCATTGGGGAAATATGTGTTGGATTTGGTGAAAGGCTGCTTGCAAAGATAGTCACCAAGAAGCACAAGCTCCAAGAAGTGTTCTCGGTTTAGCAGCCTAAGTGCCACTTTCACAGTACTTGGGGGACAATATGTACTTGGACCTGCTGAGCTGTAAGGCCTAGGGCTTTTTCATCAGCACCTTCCCACTGTTTTGAGGGCAGCTAGTAAGCAAATCAGTAACAGAAATGTGATAGATATGTGACATAGAAACTATGATAGATACGCGATAAATTCAGATTTCCTGAGTAACTCAAACTGTCACTTTACCTTCTAGCCAGCAAAGCATTTGCTTTCTTAGCATGTGCTGAAAACTGTAATACATCAAGGCAATAAGTGCTTTCATCCTCTGTAGAATGTATTTTCCCTGATGTTTTCCAGATATATACTTTATCTTCTGACCAGCAGCCACCCTGCAGGGAAACTTAGGTGGACTGGAAGAGCAGGCTAACAAGAACCTTATGAAGTTCAGCAAGGACAAGTGTAAGGTCTTGTGTCTGGGGAAACACAGTCCAGGAGTGCAGGGCAGACCGTGAGCTACCTGACTGGGGAGCGGCCCTATGGAAAGGGACCTGGGGGCCCTGGTGGACAGGGAGCTCAATGTGAGAGAACAATATGCTGTGCTGGCTAAGAAAGCCAATGGGATACTGGATTCCATCCACAAGGACACCACAGACCAAAATAAGTCATTATCCCACTCTATTCAGCACTTGTCAGGCCACCTGTGGAACACCGTGCCTAGTTTTGGTCCCTGCTATACAGAAAAGATGTGGACAGACTGGAGAGGGTTCCCAGAGTGGCCAAAGGTGGCCGCAAAGGTGATCAGAGGACTGGGAAGCCTGTCATTTGAGGAATGGCTGAGAGAACTGGGTTAGTTCAGCCTTGAGAAAAGAAGGCTTAGGGAAGACCTTATCAGCATGTTCCAGTATTTCAATGCTGGATATAAAGAGTATGGAGACTCCCTTTTTACAAGGAATCCAATGGAAAATATGAGGGACAATGGTTTGGACAGTCTACTCCTGGGGAGATTCCTATTGGACTCAAGAGGAAAATGTTTCACAATGAGAACAATCAGCCATTGGAATAAACTCATGGATTCCCCAACACAGGACACTTTTAACACTGAACTGGACAGGGTGCTAGGTCATCTTGTCTAGACTGTGCTTTTGCCAAGAGAGGTTGGACTAGAGGATCCTTGAGATCCTTTCCAACATGGTATTCCCTCATTCTGTGATTTTTTTGCATTGATTAGTCAGTTGCACTTGTACATACAGAACTACTTTTGTTTTCCATTTGTTGTTTTACTGGCCTCGTATTTCTGAAAGTGATGATGGCATCCAGTGTTGCATGGCACATGTGGAAAATTCACGGCACAGCTCCCGCCTCGGGCAGCAAACAAACTCAAGATCAGAGCTAGTCTCGTGTGGATAGGCCAGACAGTGAGGACAGAAGAATGAAGTAACACATGGACCTTGGCAGGAAAAGTCTTAACTTTTCCACAGGAGGCAATGGGAACAATGACTGATGGTCTAGAAATACTGTGAAGGTGTTCCAAAATGCTACATTTTGTGGAGTTCATTCCCACCTCCCAGCAAAGTTCAAAGATGATCTAGGTCACAGTTAGTCACAGTTGTCTGAAAAGCAGGTGCTACAGTACTTGCTGTACTCAGCAGGCCATGCTGCTCCGGGGTCTGGAAGGTTTAATGAATAGGATAGACTGCTACTGTTAGTGAAGGGGCTCTTTCCACTCTTCTAACTGCCAGCTCAGAGCAGTCAATTATTGAACTCTGTGAGTTAAAAATAAACACACTGCAGTAGTTCTGAGAATACTATCTGTATTACACAGGGTAACTAAACAGTGTTTTTCAAATCAATGGCAGTAATGCATGCAAATTTTCTATACAAGCCAGCCTTAACTGGTCTTTAAAGGTCATTCTTTCTGTGCAACTGTTTGTGTGAAAGTTTAAGTGTAATTTCTGGTTCTGATCCCGGCTCTTTGCCAGCTTTGTCACCGGGCTGTGCACTGAGTTGAGATGGTGTTCAGGCCTATGTCAGATAGGCAGCAGACCCTAAGCTGTCATCCTGCCGGTGCCATCCTAGAAACTGCAGTCTCTCTCAGATCTTGTGCCTGTTGGGGTTAGGAGGGCAGGAATGTGACAGCTCCTCTTGCATGCTTAGCAGAGCAGACATAATGTCCACACGCAGCAGCAGGCTGGCTAGGCCTGGGAAACAGCCAGGTTGACATGTTGCTACTAAAGACAGGAATATGATGGGGTTCATGTTTCTGATTTTGGCTTCATCACACCTTAGTGGGGTATTCAGAGCTGGCTGAGGCTATGTCATTAAAGCTCCAGCACACGTATTTTATCTTTTCATCTCTTTCATTTGTGCCTGTAGGGGTGGTTTCCCATTCAGTGAGGTTTTTTTAGGTAGACAGTCTTCAGATCACACTTGCATCCCCAGTGTAGTCACTCCGGCTCCTTTAGTGTCTCCATAATATTTCTGGGATTTAGCAGAATAGAGTCATAATTCCTGGGCAAATACTTTATTTTTAGCTTTCAGACTTACATATGACCAGCCATAGTGGACCTGTGATTGGTCAACATTATTAGAAACTGAGCATTTCGTAGCAAAATGATGACTCATCCTCACAAATAATCAGAGATTTTTATTTTCATATGCAGTTGAGCTGAAAAAAAATTTTCTTTTTGGCTGACTGAAAGCTCACCAACCCAAGGAAAATTTCTGTCTTACTGACTGCCCAAAGCCCTTCCAAGTTTAGATCACGGACAAGAAGTTTCAGTTCAAAACAAAACAGGTATCTCATTTTTTGTTTGTTTAAGATCTGTTTGAACTGAAGTATTGGATTTTTGTTACGGATTGAAAGTGGGAACTTTTTTCTTTTTTAGCCATGAATGTCTGACATTTTGGGAGAAAACCAGAACATTTAGTTATTGTTTACCAGATAGTTTTGCATTGGAGCAAATGAATTGTTTCCCTGAAATCTTTCTCTTTCTTAAAAAAAAAAAGAAAAAAAGGAAAGAAAAAGTCAGTTGACATTTTGAATTTTTATGTTGCACTCCACTTCTTGGTTGGGGCTAAGAAAACATTCATGAGCTCCTTCTGGGAACAGCTGCTAAAATCCCGCCTGGCATGGCAAATCTGGCTTTCCGGGCTGTATATATTTGTATATGTCATGTAAATATCTCCCTTTTGACAATGAAAAGAACCATGTGTAATTACCCAAGCCTACTCAGTTATCTTGTAGTATTTGCTCTCCAGGAGATGAAACTCCAGAGAGAGACAGTAGTAGGTCAGAGAAAATTCCAGTAGCTGAGACTGTTTGGAAAAGGGTGAGTGTCAGGAGGA
>VZTM01018177.1:0-16074 GCA_013400555.1 Jacana jacana
GCTGGAGAAGTTCATGAAGAACTACGGCCTTTGGGAAGGAGCCACGTTCAAGAAATTAATGGAGGACTCTCCTTCGGAAGGACCTCACTCTGGAGCAGGGGAAGACAGTGACGAGTCCTTCCCCAGAGGAAGAAGGAGCAGCAGAAACAATGTGATGAACTGACCACAACCCCCACTCCCTGTCCCCCTGCACTGCTGGGTGGGAGGAGGTAGAGAAATCGGGAGTGAAATTGAATCCAGGAAGCAGGGAGGGGTGGGGGAAGGTGTTTTAAGATTTAGTTTTTGTTTTCTCATTATCCTACTCTGATTTTTATTAGCAATAAACTAATTTCCCCAAGTTGAGACTGGTTTGCCTATGACAGTAATTGCTGAACAATCTCTCCCCATGATTATCTTGACCCACGAGCCATTTTCTCTCCATCATCCAGCTGTGGAGGGGAGCGACAGCAGCTTGGTGGGCACCTAGTGACCAGCTAAGGCAGACCTGCCCCAGTTGCAATCAGGTTAAAAAATATTAAAAATAGAATTGAAAACAAGTTATAGGATAATTTCAGTATTTCCTCTGATGGATTCTTCCACTTAAAGAGAAATCCAAAGCTGATGTACCTGTTTTAATGCGATCTTACACCTGGAAAATGAAAGTTGATTTTACCAGGTCATATGAAAGGAAAAAGTTTTTTATAGTGATAACTACAAAAGTGATAACTTTAAAATCTTACTTTACTTTGTAAATGAATACTTTGGTGAGTTGCAGCCCATGGTGAAGACCATGGTGAGGCAGGTTGACGCCCTGCAACACATGGAGGTTAACAGTGGAGCAGATATACACCTGCAGCCTGTGGAGGATCAAACATCAGAGCAGGTGGATGCTCAAAGAAGTCTCTGACCACATAGGAAACCTGAGCTGGAGGAGGTTCCTAGCAGGACCTGTGGACTTGTGGAAAGAGACGAGCCTATGCTGAAGCAGGTTTGCTGGCAGGACTTGTGGCCCCGAGGGGGACCAACTCTAGAGCAGTCTGTTCCTGAAGGACTTTACTTTGTAGATGAATACTTTACTTTACTTTCTTACTTTACTTTACTTTGTAAATGAATACTTTGGTGAGTTGCAGAAAGAGCCTAAAACAAACGTGTCTTTTGACAGATGACATTTTAAATATACTACAAATACCATCCTGTAACATATGTGCTGCACAAGAGCAGAAATACTTTGAAAGATAAAACCATATAAAAATATCATTCTAAAAGTTTTTCACAACTAAATACAACTCAAACTGGAATATCTAGAATTTTTTCAGCCTTAGTTAACAGCATGCACTGGAAACATTAAATAATTCAGAAAAAAACGCACCAATTTGGTGCCAAAAACAGAGAGACATATATACATATTTATAAATACATAATATCATTGTGCTGTTAAAAGTTCAATAATGATTATTTATTGAAAGATGTCAGAACATCTTCAGATTTCTTTTTCCTAATGAAGTTATACCAGAACTTGTGTTCACACACACAGAGATTTATATAAAACCACCAGTTTTATTGTGCTTTTCTTGTGGCTATTGTTTGGGCTTTTCTTAAACTATTACAAACCTGTGACTCGAAGTTTATCTGTGCCAATTACAACCTCATTTTCATCCACCGTAAAAAGTGGCTTGCCGTCCTTTGAGTTGATCTGAAATTGCTGACCGTGGAATTCTACCATTTTAGGACCTGCAAAGCACAGTAGAATAATGGAATAATTACATCGGCTTCCTTCAACTTTCTATATAAACTACTAATAATTTAAATTGTGGTCTTAATAATTTAGTGACTCATTTAAGTACATTAAGAATCATGAAGTACCCAGCTATTCTAAAGATAATAAGTACAGGCCCTGTAAGTACAGAAATTGGATTAAGTCTATTTACATGATCTAATTGTTCAAAACTCTGCCTGGAATCATGCTTCCAGGTCGGGTTTCTGGGGAATTTCAGAAATCTCTCACGAATTGATCAAGGCAAACATTCATGTTCTTGGTGCTGAAACTGCTAAGATTCTTAGATCAGTATAAGTCTATCATCTCTTTCTTTTTTTTTAACGTAGAAAGTAATTATCAAAGTCTCCTCAGCATCATCCCTTTTGATTAGAGAGGCTCAAATTCTTTAAAATTACAAACATCCCATGTAAGTACAAACATCCCAACACTCCACAACAAATGCTAATTTAGTTTCACATATCTAACAAAAGTTACTGATCTTAGAAGATTCTACTGATTCTTAGAAGAGTTTCAAAAAGCTGCAGGAGTATTAGCAATAGGATCTTGTACTCCAAAAATTAATTCGTGTTTAAGACAGTCTTTACATATTGGCTTGGCAAGTGGATATAAATCAAAACCAATTATTCCCCTTTCTATCTTCAGATCTAGAATTACAGAGAATGGACAAAGGAGTTAAGAATCCTTTACACCTCTTTTTAATAAAGGTAATTCAAAAGCAGCAGATCGGGTAAGTGAAGCAAAGCTGGATCCCTATTAATGCTTTCAAAAAAAATCTTGGTTGTTTTAGTGTTCCTATTTCTGCCCAACAGCAGGAAGAAATTGTCCATATATCTAGTGTTGGTAGATCCTTGTTTATTCAAAGAAATCAAAGCCCCAAGTAAACCGTCTGCTGTCAACGTCTCTGGTGTTGCAGGGGCTGGTTCCTCGTCTCATCCTTCCCATGGAGAGGGACTCTTTGTCAGGAAGTCTAGTGACTGGAAAAGGGGTAATGGTTTTTAATTGAAAGAGGGGAGATTTAGATTAGATAACAGAAAGAAATTATTTCCTGTGAGGGTGGTAAACACTGGAAGAGGTTGTCCAGAGAGGTTATAGATGTGCCATCCCTGGAAGTTTTTAAGGCCAGGCTGGATGGGGCTTTGAGCAACCTGCTGTAGTGGGAGATGTCCCTGCCCATGGCAGAGGGGTTGGAACTTGATCTTTAAGGTCTAACCATTCTATGATTTTATGATTTATCCAACACCATGACTACAGGGCTCAGCATGAGTGTGGGACACACAAACCAGAGCCTCTGCTATCTGACACGATGGAGGTGAAGTGATTCAGGCACACTGAGGGTACTACGTCTTTGCTGGAAGAGATTTAGGGCTGATACTCAGTCTGTTCTGTTGAAGATGTTTTACGCTGCATAGAGAAGGAAGGGACTATTTTGAACCTGTATTTTCTCCAAAGGGAATTCAAGTGTCCAGCTTCCAAAGTCACCACAATGGCTGTAGGACTGCTGAAGAGAAGTTGCATTACCACCTTTTCTTCTCCTGATGCTGCTTATTGACAGAGCTCATTCTAAAAAGCACGCAATTAAAATATCAGCTGGATTAGATCCAGCAGATGAGATGAGATAAAAATGAGAACGCTTACTCTGAAGGCTCTGGCATGGTTAAGTATTTTTCTTTTCAGTGCTGTCAATATTTTAGTAGGTCCGGCATGCCAGAAGCAAATATTTTTACACAGCCATAGAATATTTATTGATTAAAATAGTTACTACTGAGTGAGGATCCTGAAGACTTACATTTTAGGTGCTTGTACTTTAGAGCAAAGTAGGTGCCCAAGAACTGTCACAGACTCAGTTCTAAGTTGTGAGGTTTTATTGTGTGATTCATCTTTAAAATACTAATTAGCAACTGCTGTAAGTGTGTTTGCACACGCCTGCGTACAACACGCAGCAATATCTCTAAAAGACAACTCAGAAATAGATACAGTTGTGTAAAAAACAATGGATTTGAAATACTGGAGAAGTGTGATGTTATTTACACCAGGCCCAACTTGATCTTGTTGAGACGTACATTTATCTTCTCAGTTTGCTAATTTGCTGAACTTTTTTACAAGACATCTTGTCCAAGAAATATTTTTCATGCTTCTCGCAGTGAGAACAGGAAAGAACCACCTCAAGCAGCATGAATGGATTAATTTAATTTGTACATCTGCATGTTGACAGAAAATTGACAAGCTTTTGTTAATTGGATTGTTATGGAATGTAGATCAATTCACAGAGAGATATGACATGACAAAAGAAAATAACTATAAGATATAGGAACTGCTCTGTTTGGATTTAGGATGAATATATACAAATTAAATAGCATTTACATACCTTGGACTAAATTTTTTTTCTCTCCCATAAGCAAAGCAGACAAATGCATATTGTGCAGACTTTCTCAGCTGTTGTCTCCAAAGCAAATTTTAGGCATGGTGTCCATACAGAACATTATACTGATAGAAATGGAGTTGTAATATTTACCAGTTTAATTAAACTGGTCCATGTACACACTGACCTCATTTGAGAATGATTGGAACACGGCTGGATTAAGCTTTTCCACTCCCTGCTGATTGTTTTTAACATAAAAGACCACAAAAGCCTGTTCTTGGGCTGTCCCCTTCTCTTCCACTCAATATCTCATTATTCCAGACAAGACAGAAAAGCTTTATCAGGAGAAATTGAGGGAGTGCTACCCTGAAATAATTAGATAGGGGACAAACAGAAAAACATCTCCTTAGAGAGAAGAAGAATAAGGGGTATAACAGGATTTGTAGAGAAGTGCTCACCCTGTTTGAGTAGTAAGTGAATCCATCTATACCAATAAATTAGAGAAAGTCAAGACAGAGGAGACACAAGCACTGCCAATTTATGTTAATCTGGCAGCATGTACCCTGGCACCATCTCAACACATGCTACCCAGTGACCTCCCAGACAATGTCTGGTCAGGGGGCTGTTTCCCACAGGTGGATGGATGAAGCTCTCCAGCTCTGGAGGGAACTGGGTTTATCTGTCTAATGAGAGAAGTGCTGTGCCACCTGCTCCAGGGCAGAGTGTGAGTGCTGGCCTGGTTTGGTTGTTAATGCAGACATAGTTATTTCTACCTGCTAAATGTTTTCCTACCGTGGATATTTCTGATCACACACTGAGTGATTCTTAAGTTACTTAGGCATTTTTATTGCTTAATAAAAGTTTGGTGCCTATGCCTCAACTTTTTTTTTTTTTTTCTGCTCTTCCCAAACATTGAATTTAAGCATGTAGAGGCAGAGTTAGCAGGACCTAAGATGGGTGCATTGTGAACTATATCTGTTACATTTTAAAGCCAGATGTTAAATAAGACAAAATACTCCAAGCACTGAGAACAGTCAGTGCACATTATATATTTCCCAAAGGAGTCTTAACTGGTGGCTCTTTGAAACTCATGGCTTTGCCTGTGCTGGGTTTGCATCCAGGTTTCTCTCCTCTTTGATCCTGGTCCTTGGACACTTGAATATATCTTTAACAAGAATCTTTTGTCCACAGTTTTCTCAATACGAATGACCCAATGAACTGGGATAAGGATCGTCCTGTAGATAATCCTCATTATCCAATAATGATATGTATAACAAATGATACATTTTAAATCTTTAGAGGAAATGCTAAGGTAAACCACATTCAAGCATATGTTTTACTCATGCTAGAGATGAGGCAGCTCAGTACACATGGAACACATTTCAAAAAGTTAAAACAGGTTTTTAAAGAAATGGGAATAAATTTATGTAAACATAAGTAGCCACTAATTTCTCTTAGTTGTATTTCACAACAGACACACACTAGCTATATTGCAATAACACTAAGTGCATTGCAATCCCAGTAATCAGCAGCTGAATTCAATATCTGAAACTTTAATCTCCAAATTCCTTAATGTATTTTGTTTACAATCCTAGTATTTATTACATGTAAGTCAACCAATACTCTATAATCATACTTCTTGATAAAATCCTACAGTTAAAAATGTAACATGACAGAGAGCATTTGAACTGTTTTCCCATTGCTGCCACAGGCTTCACAGGAATTCCTAGGTTGATCAGTTATCTTTGCTAATTAGGCTGATAACTGCCCGTTGTTTCTTTACCCTTCCTCCTTTAACATATGCATTTCTGACATTGACCATGTATGTGGTCATCACATCACACATCTCTTGACACTGAGGATGACAGTTTAAATGCTGAACAATTGTTCCAAAACCAACTGACATTGCCTGCAAATAAGCCCACTGCTAAGCAGCCTTCCTTTTTGTTTCTTTTCTTAGCTCCTGACTCCCCTATGTGGTTTTCCAGGGAAGAAAATCTGATTTGTGAGTCCATATTAGTGGAAAAGTATTTCTATTAATTCCCTTCTACTGCTACTCAACCTTCGAATTCAGGCCCATGCAAATGTAGATGGACAAGATGGTAAAGAATAGTGTGTGCCGTAAAATACATATCAATAAAGACTTAACAGCAATGAAATTGGTAATATGTAGGCAGACTCTTCAAATCCAGTTTGTTCCGTTAAGTTTAAAGCACTTTTGGCATATTTTTAGATGTTTTAGGAGAAAAGGCTCTCCAACACTGAAGTTATTTATTTAATTTCAGATCTTTTCTTAGTCTCTTCTGCTATCCATCATTTCTGACAACCGATGGCCATCACCTACTCTGTATGCTTTGCTCTTCTCCTACCACCTAGTATTATTGAAGTGTTGAATAGAAGCCAAAATCCTGAGTGCTTCGGGGTATTGCTATACAATTTCAAATTTTAGTTAAATTTTATTATATTAAAGCACCTTATGTAATACTTTACAGAATCATTTCTAGTTCCAATAGTAATACAATACCATTAAATGTATTCTGTACCAGAAGCATAAAATTAGTCATATGGAATGGTATGGAAGTATTTGCTAGTCTTTTATTAGAACAAATGCATTATTACAGAGAACATGCAGCATACTGCATATATAGATTTTATGTTTGTATCATACACCTCTCATCACCTTTAACAACAGCTCTAAAATATTAATAGAACACTTGCTGCTTCTGTTTCCTCTTTTTCTCTCAGCTGTCCTTTTATGTAATGGATGCAACAATTATGCCCTCTCAGATCAAAGCTAGGATGCCCTAATGTCAGCACTTCTTATACTTCATTGTTCTTTATAGTTGAACACAAGTCTAGAGACCTTAAAAAAATTGGTTCTGAATGATCATTGCAGACACTGATCATTCAGGCACTGGCAACTCAACCTAGTATTCGCTGTTCAGGTGGTAGTACTTTCCCCTCTCAGAGCGATTTAGGTACCTAAATCTTTATCCATCTAGGCATTATTCTCATAAAACACTCTATTTAAATATAAACAAATAAACCCATTAAATAATTAACTGTAAAATGGATTGCATGTAGGAAACATGGCAGGAATAGATCAGGTTTCTCACACAGTGTCACTTTTTCTTTCAGGCCTAGGGACCTAGTTCTACCTTCTTAGAGCAGGGTCAGCTTGGTTAGAAGTTAGATGGTGTTCAAGGTCTTGTCCAGGTGGAATTTTAGTAACTGGGGCAGGGGAGTCAACAACCTCCTTGGGCAACCTATTCCCATGGTTACCTGTTCTAACAGTGATATTTTTGTCCCCTTTCCAGTTGCATTTACTCTCACCACAACCTATGACTGTTGCCTCTTGCCTTTTTGCTGTGTACCTTTGAAAAGAGTCTGGCTTCACCTTGTCTCTAGCCCTCCTAGAAGCAGGCAGAAGCCCCCTTTAAGCCTTCTTTTCTGCAGGTTAAACAAACACAACTTCTTCAGCTTCTTCTACTTCACGTGCTCTCACTCCCCAGCCATCTCAATGGTTTCCTGTAGGAGCCTCCCCAGTTTGCTCATTTCTCTGTCCTGCTAGAGGGAGCTTAACACAGTATTGTGTGTTGCAGCCTCCCAGGAGTGGAATATTGCAGCCCAGTATGCTATGAGCCCTTACTGCCACAAGGACACACTGAAGATACATGTTCAAGTAGTCCACCACAATGATGAGTGACCTGCTGCAAAAGGATCTAGCTCCTTGTTTGGTCACTGCCACTGGGAGTCTTGTTAGCTTTAAGAAGAAAGTACCATTACACTTGAAACGACTAGGATTTTAGATGTACTTAATTATCTGAATAGATTACAGTCACAATAAATTTCAGCTATATTAAGGTAACCTTTACAAATTCATCTAGCATTAATCAATGCCATTAATTCAATCTTCTTATTACTATAAAGGAAGAGAGTACAGGAACTCTCCTCGCTTTTAGCAATAACCAATATCTTCAAATTAACATCCCATGACTTATGTTAATGTTTACTATACCAGATGAACCAAGGTATGTCGTTTGGTATTCCAAGTTTACTGGAGACCGTGATAGTCAGAAGGCGCCCCCTTTTTTCCCCACTTACTTTGAATTCCTTATTCCCACTGAACTAAAGAGAAAACGGGACTATTCAGATGAGTAATTGCTTTCTGATGAGAGATCCACTATCTGGTTCTTTTTTGTTTCCCAAATATTAGCCTTTTTGCTGGAGCTAAGCCCTGTAGACTTATACACAGATGGCTTTTCTCATCTAGACACAGAAGAGAAATGACAGAACAAGATTCAAATTCCCTTGGCCAGGTTAAATTTCCCTTTCGCTGTGATGCTGGCATATTTAAGCAAGTTGGCAATGCACATAACTAGCTGATTAACTTCCAGAGGATGTTTAAAGTCTGGCTTAAGTAGCCATGGCTCACCCTGAACTTTATTACACATTACTTCATAAAGATTATCATATGTGGGGACTGGGTGTGTAAATCTTGCTATGGTAAGCACCTTACGACATATACTATGCACATATCAATGGTAGGTTTTTTTGCAGAAGAAGATACGGTTCATTTCACTCTAAATATTAAACTGTAGATGCAATGACTACGTTACTTTTTTAATAAATAAGTTTTCATGGTGATATGCTTAGCTAGCTTTAATTTAAATATATATTAATTACTACTTACTTTTTTCTGCTATTTGTTTTAATTCTTTTCAACATTACGTCCTTTTAAATACACAACGATCTTACAAAAGACTAATAGCATATGCATTTAATATAGAACAGAAACACATCTGCCAGTAATTAAATCAGGAAGTTAGAAAAGAGAAAAAGTCTGTAGGATATTTTAGCAGCCACCCATCACTCTCTAAATTTTGACTGATCTGAGTCAACTAAATTTTACTCTTAAATAAAACTAACATGCATGTCTTGATATGATCTGCTTCATTGGTAACTAAAATTTTTGTACTTTTGAAAGTGGAAATCCCTGCTTTAATCCCCTTGGAACAAATATTGTAACTTCTTGATCACAGGAAGACTTAATCACCTCAAAAATACTTCAATGAAGTTTCCAATTTATCTTTCTATTAATTACTCCTGTGTTGTATCTTTTCTTCTTATAGCCCAGCTGGACAGCAATTAAAGTTGTGCAAATAAGCATCTTCCTGCAGTATAAAGATCTTCAAGAAATATGTTCTGGCTTTTATCTTAAAGATAAGAAAAAACTTATTTGGACAAAAATGGAGTTTTTAATGAAAGCCTTCTGGGAAAAATAAAGACGGAAAAGCTAAATGGTTTTACAATGTCATTAATTAAGTCAAGTTTATGAAACTGGCTCCAGGGTTTTCCCTGTGAAAACACCATCAAACTCTTCTTACATATATCATGCTTCATTAACACTGTTTTCTTCCTATTATGTCTCTGATGAAAAAATAGCATCACTTAAAAATGAAATATCAAAATGCTGATAAGAAAATCAGAAATTATTTTACATTGGAAACTACTAGCTTGTAGATGGAAATGAATGCTAATGAAGCAATATATTACATACTGACACTTATCTGTTTCCTCAGAATGTTGTTCCTGGTTGAAAAAAGAGGGGTGGGATAGCACAGATGCACTCATTGTAACTGCTGTTCCCATTAATATGATGGACATGAAAATATGTGTCTGGGCAGAATTTTTACTGTGATTCTGTTTTCAGACTGCATAAACCATTTTTGATTTTTACCACATTCCCATGCTTTCTCTTTGGTGCTGATTTCATGTTTCAAAGTGTGGAACAGCTTCATAACACAGTTTTCTGAATGCATTCCCTCTAGCTTGAAAGAGTTTAAAGCGAACTCCTGACCTGAAGCTACTGATGTAACTGTTCCTTGGTTAAACTAGGGAGAAGACTGGCAGTTCACTGTACTGGATGGAATCTGTTCTCATAGGCCTTGCATGACTTTGGAAGACCCTTCCCTTTGTGGCTTTTTTTTTCTTCTGAAAAAGACGCTACAAGGAGGTCTTCTTTAGCTTGAAGCTTCCTTACATGATCTTTATAAAATCGGTCTTTTCAAAAACTGGCCCTACTTTTCGGTACAGATAGTTGGAAACATGCTGGTCTTTGTCCACTTTCTTAACACTTGTCACTGGAACACGACTGCAAAATCTGACTTTATTATACTCATCTACTAGTAGGCTAGATATGTAAGCATCTGTTTACTTAGGTGAAGCATCATTTACTGTTTGATACCAAGGTTGCTCTTAAGTATTTGATAATTGAATATATTTATGTTTCCTTTACTTATAGTACATATTTTTTATCATTCAATATTAAAAATTTGAGAATTCTTTACACAAAGTTTCTTTATTACAGCTTAGGGTATAAAACAAAGGCACTACATTTCTTTTTTATTCTAGGATTGAAAGTGGCTTTGAAGTGATAAGAAGAGGAATCTTGGAGGTGACAGCAGCTTTCTTCAACAGCTTTCTTGGATTATCAAAGACAGCTCCAGATATTTCTGTTTTCCAGGTGGACGAGCAAGCTGTGATAATGGTATCCTCTGAATCTTATTCATGATTTTAAGGACAGGAGCTATTTTAATGAAAATAGTTACCATCTGCTCCGCAGACAGATGCAGATGTAGAAGAGGATGTAAACATCCTTGCCTCACCTATAGATATCTCTCTTCATGACTTTATTAATTCCCTCTGGCTCAATCCCATACCTTCCCACATCTGTGCCTTCTTACATTCCTTCCTTGGTGTTTGTTGGCCAACATCTTTCTCGTAATATTTTTGGGAAAAATATTTCCAGAGTGATCACCTCCCCATAGTCCCTTAACTAAATGTCCTATTTCCTCTTTTGCTTTAAATTACGGTGGCTTTTTAAAAAATATTTACTTGGTTTTTAATATTAATTTCTTTGGTCATATGTGAGCTTTAAATGATTTTAAAAGGTAAATCAAAAAAGAATGGGTATCTGGGTATCTTTGTCATTCAGGTGGATACTGAAGTCAAAAGGGAGTCAAGCAAAGAACAGGTTGGGGTTGTTTTGTTTTATTTTTTTGGTGGGTTTTTTTTTTTTTCTTTTTCTTTTTTTTTTTTGTTTGTTTGTCTGGTTTGGTTTTGGTTTTTGTTTTTTCTCCAGTTGCAATCCTTATTATTTTGTAAGTATTCTTTTCCGGGCAACTAGTTAAAAGCATTTGCATTCAGTGAAACTTCTGAAATACAACAGCACTTATAAAGAACTACGATGCCTACAGAACTCCTGCGAAAGTTATGTCATGCAGGTAAATTAAGGAGCATGTACAAACTTTAATGAAACAACAGCGCTCATGGTGGAGGTTGCTCTCATCTGATGTTGTTTTAGTATATCTGTGATTCATGAGGGAAACCTTTCCCATTCCTGAGTGATATGTGCCTCACCAGGGGAATTTCACAGAAACTCCTCAAGTAACAATTTGTTTCATATCTCTCTTGTGAATAACTTCTATTGAAGACTGGGTATTTAAATCACTCTTAGTAGCCTATTAAATTTTTTAATGGATCATTTGAATCACAATTTTCTATGAGTTAAAAGATATTTTTGTTATGATCTTACAAGTGATATTATCTTACTCTGTCATCTTTGGAATGATACCAAACCTACCTATAGAGCTCCTTCTTGATGGCATTTATTCATATTTATAAGATGAATAGAGTATTAAAAAATAATTCCAGCATGCTGGCAACTACAGAAGATATTAATTCTTTAGCAAAGTCTTCTGCATCTGCAGTAAATCAGCCATACAACTATTTTTCACACTTCTCATACAGAAATATCATATTATATGTGTGCATTTCATGACTACAGACAATGGCTAAGAATATTGAGCTGTTGTTTGAATGTGTCTTTAGGTATTAACAGAGTATTTTACAGTACTATTATTATATTTACAGTATTATTTACAGTATTTACAGATTATTTACAGTATTATTTTTACTGCTCCTTCAATGCTTGTCCATCAATCTAAAATTAATATTATTTAATATTAGCAATATTTCATGTTAGTATTTACAATAGTACCCCATACACCAGACAGCACTTAAGACCAATTAATAAGACTTATTAAAGAATTCAATAAAGAGATTACTTAAATATCCAATCTTTCAAATAATTTGCAAATGCACTTCAGCACTTCCTTTTGATGTAGCTTTGATTTTCTCAGGCTCAAGTAATTATTATACTCTCTTACACTTTCTTTTAGAGTATTTAGAGCAAGTCAGAACTTTCCTGCCTCGGTGTTGCGTCTGAATTTCTGTTGCTCACTGACCACTTTCAAAAGACTTAAGATGCAGGTCTTAACATTCTACACTCTATTCCTTCCTACTGGTTTCCACCGTATTGCCAGATACATCCCCTCTGCACAACCAGACATCTGGACACCAAATATTGGGCTTTCCCTTGCAAAAGGTTGAAGAGCTGTGAGATCATATGGCGCACTAACGTCGAACCACGTATTACTGGGAATAGGGCCAGAAAAGCCAGGTGACAAAAAGCAGAGAAACAGAAATAAACTACCAATCAGAAGAGGAAATACTAAAAATGGATGGTAATTGCTGTAAATGAGTCACTACTGACAAGACAGTACCCATCCAGCAGAACTCTCCTTGCTAAACATCACAGTTCCTGTTCATAGAATCATAGAATCATGGAAGAGGCCCTTGGGATCATCGAGTCCAAAGATCAGCCCTACTTTACAGAGTTTTCCCCTACACCATATCCCTCATCACCACATCTAATCGACTCCTAAACACATTCAGGGATGGTGACTCCACCATCTCCCTGGGCAGCCCATTCCAGTGCCTGACCACTCTCACAGTGAAGAATTTTTTCCTAATGTCCAGCGTAAACCTATGTACTATAACATTGGTTTGTATTGACCCTTCTCTGTCTACTGGGTCTCCAATTTACAAGTTTTCTTCAATCTACGTGCCTCTAGCCCTATAGAGCAGCCATTTTTAACTTTCTATTTATTTAACACAGCACATCCCACCTCACTTTCTGTACTGCTTTTTGTTAGCACTCTCACAAGACTATGCTGTGACTGGGAAGAGGAAAGAAAGGAGGGTCTGAGATTTGGTGTTATTTTTGCCAGGGTTCATTTTCCTAAGGTAAGACCTACAGACATTGGCTATCAATATCTTTCTTTCAGTAAACGAGGTCACACAGGCTGGACACAGCCTGTCAAAAAGTTCATTAGGCCTTTGGGATACTGTCTCATATGATTTTACCTGTAAGCTTCTAAGACTTTGGCAAGGATCAGGTCGGACAGATTCGTGTGGTGACCAAGGATCTGTTCTGTGGTCTGCCCTTCCTAAAGGAGTACCTGACAACTTCTTTTCAAAAAAAAAAATTCAAAAACATTTAAACGTGATTGTGATTGATTGTTTATTTGTACAATTACAAATTTTTAAAGGGAACAGTAGCTTTTTTCATAGAATCACAGAAGGGTTAGAGTTGGAAGGAACCTTGAAGATCACTGAGTTCCAACCCCCCTGCCAAGGGCAGGGACACCTCCCACTAGAGCAGGTTGCTCAAAGCCCCATCCAGTCTGGCCTTGGCCTTGAACACTTTCAGGGATGGGACATCCACAGCTTCCCAGGGCAACCTGTTCCAGTATCTCACCACCCTCACAGGAAAGCATTTCTTTCTGGTATCTAATCTAAATCTCCACTCTTCTATTTTAAAGTCATTACTCCTTGTCCTGTCCCTATGAACTATATTTTTTATTTGTACTTTATTTTTTTTTAAATAAGCTTGCAAAATGTTCAATGAATTGACACGATAATTCTTCAAACAGGAGTTGTGACACAAGTTATGCCGTCTCATCAGCATGGAAGAGTTACTTGTCTGGCTATCAATCTAGTAAACTACTTAAGCATATCTGGTCAGACATACAGTTAAAAAAGCTGGAATTTAGGCATGGCTGCATAAGAAGAAGCAAGTTAATAAATTGTTACGTTTTTCTTCAAAGTCAAGTAAATGTTGGAAAATATTAACAACACTAAGAAAAATTCTTTTGTATCTGACACATTGTTGCCATTCTTGCTTAAAAATATCTAAAAAGGAAGGTATGCTTACTCTCGCTGCCAAGATCTATCACCTACATCTATTTAGATCTATTGATTTAACTCAGTAAACCAATGTATCTTACTGCTACCAAAATAGTAAAATATCTACATTTCTGAGTTGTGACTGACAGGTTTTTTTAGGGCATCTGCTTAATTGTATTTCTCTCCGGAATACTAGGAAATGAAGAGTCATGTTCTCCTGTTGCATTTTCATAGAAAATGATTTGCAACTATCAATACATATTTACACAAGAAAAAGAGTAACTTCTGCAGTGACCTTTCCTGCGTAACTCTGCAATAAAAAAGTGCTTCAAATATTTTCATTATTAATGCTTAAATGAGAAATAGAAAATATACTGTTGGTATTTATTGAGTGGCAGCTGGAATATTCAAATATGATCATAACTGTAAATAATAATCATGTTTAGCCCTTTATATCCTCCAAACTGCTTTCAAAAATTCATTATATGTTTCAAAAAAAGTGAACATGGAAAAATCACTTAGACTTACCCACATTTAATCTGCCTGTGACTTCCCCATTTGAATTGCGAGCATTCACTGTCACATTGTGAGTTGACTGGAGAAGGAGTGATGAATCCTGAAGAATGGAATAAAAAACCAGTAGATTCAGCAAAATAACTGGAATTGTTAACAAATAAACACATTTTCATAAAAGTTTAAGGGGATCATACTCAGTTCCAAACTTTGTGGTCAGAAAATTGTCTAAGGAAAAATAGAAAGTCATAGACATATTAGGAAACATGTAATTTTATATTAAAACCTAAACCAAACTGCAAAACTACACAGCTGCACAGAAGAGAATATGACCGACAAGAGCATGATGTTTTGACCATTCTGTGCTGAGCTGAATGAGGGATGTAGTTGAGTGACAACCGCCAAAACCCCTGGTGGCACGTGCCTGCCACAACACCTGACTTGTCTTTAAATGCAGCTGATTTGCAGGGAGATCATACTGGTCACTGTTTGGTACTTGATTTTAAGTAACAGAAAATTATTTGGGGATAAAAAGTTTGATCACACTCATTTGGATCAGCAAATGTAGACACACCTGTAGACTTAAAACAAGGGAAGTTTTTTGCAGTACATGTGCTTTCATACTAAAGCATATTTTGTATCTAAAGGACCTAGTAACTGATAAGAGTGTCTGAGCAGATCTCAGTTGCCAAAGGATCAGGAAGTATGTGGTATGAAGAGGGTACTAGCAAGCTGCCTGCTTGTGACCTCATAGGGGATACTCATTCCTAAATAAATGAGTTTCTGACTACTGGAATGTTGTTAAAAGACCAATCTCTTCACGTATATGGCCTCTGTCACTTTTTCTGTATTCAAGAGAGACTATGCAGGACCTTGAAGGGCTAACGCCTGAAAATCACTCCCAAGTCATGTTCCTGTCACAATTTAATGCTTAGAGTATGAGGTAATGTAAGAATTTTGAACACATTTTACATGAAGAATTTACTACAAATACTTCTCTGATAACAGTGGTAGAAGCTATGCACAGCTTGGAGTCCATCTTAGATGTGGCAAGCTAGGCTATCTCAAAAGAAGTCACTAAGTAAGAAAAATTAATGAATCTCCTTTTCTAAATTATATCAGGAAAATGTGAAAACTAACAGAATTACCACAACTAATGAAAAGTCTCAGGAAATGAGTAAGCAGCGTGTTAGAATGAACATTAACGGTAACAGCTTAGTATGAAGTGGAAAAAGAAGGTCAACAAAGATCAGGTAAACACATTACAAATAAGTACATGTGCTAAATTACGCATAAATCTGGGCATCTTTATTACACTTATTGGACAGCTACCGTTGATTGAAAAAATAAGATA